>WBMY01003224.1:122963-231703 GCA_013397315.1 Donacobius atricapilla | reverse complement strand
CCCGTGTGGGGCCACCCGGCTCCGTCCCCGGGCGGGCAGCGAGCGCAGCCCCGCCTCGGCACGGGCCCGGAGCTCCCGCTCCGCTGGGATCACCCGCCGTGCCCTCCTTCCTCTCGCTCCCGTTTTTCTTCCTCTCGCTCTGTCTTCTCAAGGCCTCTTTTAGAAGAATTTCTTTTTTAGTTTTCTCTTTCCTTACCAAGAAACGGTTCTCAGATACGTTTGCCTTGTTTGGCTTAATTTCGTTCCTGACCATCTACTTTTAAAGGAACGCCTCGCGGTTTCCAGCATTGAAATGCTACACTTGAGTCCTCTTATCAAGGAGGTGGTAAAACAGATTTTCGCCCTTTTGCTCATTGGAGAGGATGCTGCAGTTCTGTTTTCAGGATCCACTGAAGAGCAGACAAAGGAACATGCTAGGAGACCCTGCTTTGCGCAGGGAGATTGGATTAATGACCCCCAGTGGTCCCTTCCAACCGTACTCATTCTGTGATTCTGTAAGAATGCTTCAGTAGAACTGGGTGCAGCTGAGAACTGATCTAATATAGGTGAGGGGTTGGGGTTTTTCGTCCTTTTTTTTCTTTCCTTTTCATTATTTTACATATATTGAGACATACCTGCACCTAAGCCGTGCTCTCACCTGAAGGAACTTTCAATCTACACATTGATTTACAAGTAGGACTCTGCATAATAATGGAAATTCAAGCTCATGCAGAGTGCTTGACTAAGACATCTGCAACAGAAGAGCTGTTGATCATATTCCCTCGGGACTGGGAGGCCCCTTCTTCAGATACTCATCTCTCTGGGGTAAAGCCTTAAAAGAACCAGGAGGCTCTTTTTGAGATGGCTCAAAGATGTCAGGAGCACCAGAGGCATAAAATAAGGCTCATTCAGGGTGTTCCTCAACTGACTGCAGAGTACAATAGGAACACAGCCCACAACAAAATGTTTTCTTTGTATGGAGAAAAACAGTAGGCAGGCAGGTTTTTCCAACAGAGGTTAAAATTGAAATTAAGATTTGATGGGAATAAATAGAGACTTTGGGCAAAACCAGAAAGTGTAACAGGCTTCAGCTTTATGACTGATGCTGTGAAATTCATGTGTCAGGCATTTAGCACTGTATAACAGAGTAAATGCTGGCTTTTGCCTTATTACTGTCAAAATTTTCACTGGCATCATTGCCGTTACTGACTCCTCAACTTCCTGCCCCTCTAGAGTTGCTGACCGCATCTTTGAAAGAATAGCTAAGATGCAGTGATTAAATGTAAAGAGGAAATCATGGTAACACCAGATGCAGAATGCAACAGATTGTTAGGCACAATTATGTCAGGAAGAAGACATGATTGAAGAGAATGAAAATCACTTGCACTAGTGATTTTGCATGATCATTGCACCTCTTCATCCACTGTAAACAACACAAAATTAAATTTACTAATGATGCAACAGAATGCAGCTGTTGGAAATGCGATATGTTGTTTTGATCTACACTTCTTTTCATCTCACAGTTAAAATTTTGAACACGGCCATTTAAAAGCAATTCTCCTATAATTTTGTGATAGTTCAAGTACTTCAGGTTCTTTTTTTCCAGAGGACAGCTGTGTTGTTCTCTTGACAACTAATGTGCAGTAATGACGGATTAAGGTCTTAAAAATTAGCTACTAAAGTGTGTCAGAAGAGAGATGAATTAGCCTGAAGTGATTTCTGACGAACCCTTGTCAGTAGGTTTATGATTGCCTGAGCAGATGGCAGTTGGGGAAGCTGGAGCTGTCCCAGTGCGCTCCCTCCAGTGCCAGAGCAGTGAAGAACAGACACTTCAGCCTGGGCAGGAGAAGCCAGAAGAAAGAATGCAGGGTACACTGGACTTGTGGATTTGCTTTTCTGGTGTTGACTCAGTTTTCTGCAATCTGCTTAGCAATTTGTGCATAATCCAAATGATTTTACTATGCGCTCCAATAGTGATACAACACAGAACTACACGCATGCTTAAATGATAAAGCCAATTCTTGTTCTAACAGATATCTTAAGATAATTGGGAATTTTAGAAATATGTTGAAGGCCTTTTAAGGAAAAAAGTGTTTCAGACAAAATACAGGGTTTCTGCTCAGTAAAGCAGGTACTGGGGTACATTCTAAGGTCTATGGTTTATAAAACAATAGAATATGTGACCCAGTGATTCCAAACCACTGCAATCCATTCAATTAACATCTTGTTAATTAGCTTGTATGAAAAAAGGAGCTTTTTTTTCTTTTCAAAAACATATCTTGGTTATTTAGTGAAATGTTATAATTAAAATATGACAATGAAAAGATGCATTTCAACCTATATATACGATCTTTAAATTATACCCAAATAAATAAATAAAATAATTATTAAGTAGTGTAAAATAAAGTATTATTTTTCTTTGGAAAAAAACCCTTTGGTTTTTATTCAAACCAGTTTCCTTTCTGGTGGCCCTTTAATTAGCTGCAAATCTTACCCTTCAAAACCAGACATCTATTTAATTAAAAATAAAAATTACAAATCTGAAATTATCTGAAGCCACTGCATTTCTTTCCTTTGTACACATCCCCACTCTGGAATAGTGTCTGTAATGTAGAACATATTCCACTGAGGTGGAAAATGGATCTTAGCCAGCTAAAAATAAAATGAAATTAAATAAAATCAAATAAATTCCAAGTTCTTAATGTTGTTTTATGCTCTTTCTTGAGATAAACCTTTTTGTTGGGAGCAAAGCAAAGCACTGTGTGCTGATGAGAATCCATTGCTTTGTCTGTACACTCGGGCTCCTCCACCCACTAACCAGAGATTGTCCTGAAACAGGACTGCTGCTCGTGAGCTCTCTCCCTTGCCAGTTTCCCTCCTTACTTCCCAACACAGGAAAAACACATAGGAGATATCCAGCATGTGAAAACTAGTCTCAAGTATTTCTAAAGTGTGCAAAGGCAGTAATTTTGCAAGTCCCTTTCAAAGATAACATTCTGTAGGTGCCACTGTATGGCCAGCAACATCTCCACAGGCTCAGTCCAGCTCTCAGCTTCCCCAGCACTGTGCAGGAATGCTCACAGGGAAGGCTCAGATCCAGGCTGGGCCCACCCTCACCCGCACTGTGGAGGCTGGACAATCTCATTTGCTCAGGGGAACTGATTTCCCAGATCTCCAGGCACCCATTTCCCCACTGTCCCCACAGGGAAGCAGCAGGGGCTGTGCTCAGGGAGCCCTGAGCAGCATTGCAAGGAAACCAATTCTGCACCAAAACTTCCATGAGCTGGGCAATGACTGACACTGCTGTGTAACTTAGTTACAACTTCTGGAGGTACAGGAGAAAAATGAAGCACTAACATGAGTGGCAATATCCCCACATTAAACAAAAATTATTCTCTTGCTAATACAAAGGCAACTCCATTTAAATACCAATATAAGACAAAATTACTTGTTAAAGCTCTATGAAGATAACAATAATTATTAGATAGGTAGAGCTCTTAATTATATTTTTATTGTTTTTTCTTTTGCTACATCCTTTGAGACCCCCTCCTCTTGTATCCTTGTTCTCTGAACAGGATAGCTGTCATGGTGTTTGAAATAAAGGGCAGCTTAAAAGCAAAGAGTATTCCGGAGGTGGAAGGCTCAGCTCCATCCGTGGTAGAACAGTGGCCCCACCTGTGAGTGGAACAAAGCTTGGGGGAAGCAAGCAATTAAAGCTGCATTAAAGCACAGGCAGCAGAGGGTGAGCTAATTCCCCCAGCTCCCAGGCAGTGCTGCTGTGGTGTACCCAGCAGCTGTTCCAGGAGCTGGTGGCACAGGGAGGCATGGATGTGCCCAGCTGGGTGGGAAGTGCCTGGCAGTGTGGTATTCCCAGGACCTGAAAACAATTTCTTGTGTGTTCATGATGGTGCTCACAAATATAAAACTGCGGTGTTCCAAATCTTGTTCATAAAAAGCATCTTTTACTAACATCCTTCTCTGGGTAGCAAGCATTCTGCCGCGCTTGTAACCACACCCCTGGCACGTGCTTGTCACTGACTTTTTCATCCCAGATTCCTTCCATTCATTAACTCCATTCCAAGTACAAAGATGCCGAGGTTCCCCTGTTGTTGGTGGCAACAGTACATCAGTCATCCCTAGCAGAGCCCCCAGTGTGACACACCAGCTCCTGTTTTCCTGCTGAAGTCTGGGGGAGTGAGCAGCCACTGCAATACAGCAGATGATCTGAAAAGCCTTCAGAGGAATGTCATCAATATGCTTCTAACAGATGTGCCCAGTGAGAGATCCTGCTTTTGGCCAGGCAGCAGACAGGCGCCTCTTAAAAGCTGCCAAGAAATGGCACAGACCTAATTCCCCGTATCACAAAAAGGTGTTGCTGTCCGAGAGTTAACACTGGTACTGAGCCAGATCTTTCACCTCTGAGAAGATAAGGCTGAGAGGGGCTGGGAGAGACCATGTTTTTGTTCAGAGCTCTGCTACTGATAACAGGAAGATAACAGCAAGTGATTTTCTTTAACTGTGTGGAACAAACCTGGTCCCAAATGGAATATCCCATATTTACATACATTTACTTTCTTTATGTCTCATCTATCCTGATCTGTACCCATTTCCTTAAGTTTATCAAACATTGTTCTTTATAGAACTCTGCTAATTGGCCTTCTGAATTATATAATAGATCAAAATGAAATGTCCCAGATATTGCACTGGGAAGACTGAAAGGAGTTATTGTACTCATCACTTGTCCAATTAGCCTGGTAAAAACAACTTGTCACAACTCCTTGCCAGAATAGATACATACTTGGGAATGATAAAAACCAATAGTCTTAATAAAAGGCCAGGACTGAAGCTGGTTATTTTCAGTGTGAATCACAGAGCAATGCCACTTATATTGGCTGTTGTACTGCATGGGAACCAAAAAGTCCTCCAGAAACTTGCACAGCCAGGGACAAACTCAAGGATAAAGCANCTCACCCACCCTTGTCAAGTGCTGGGGTGTATTTATATAGTAAGGATTGCTGAGTGTTACTGTCACTACAACATCATCATGCAGGTGCCTGAACTAACTTACATGNACAATACAATACAATATAATATAATCTTTCTCTAAAGTAAGAAGGCTCGGCCTGCCACCACTGCTCTCTTCTGAAGCATCTCCCTCCTGATGGCAAAAGCTAGGCTGGAAATAAATCCCCACAGACCAGTGTCTGTAGAGCAGGTGTTTGTTTATTGCAGAGCTGGAGCTGAGGGGGATTTCTCCTCCTAACTCACCCACCCTTGTCAAGTGCTGGGGTGTATTTATATAGTAAGGATTGCTGAGTGTTACTGTCACTACAACATCATCATGCAGGTGCCTGAACTAACTTACATGGTATGATCTCATGGTTATAAATAGTTCTTTTCCACTGCACTTGCATCTCCCCAATTCGGGGGTCCTCAAGGCTCTTTGATGAAGGCTTCCAAAATCTTCTTCACATATGAACTTTTCAAATTTGTCCTCAGAGCATGCACAGTTACAGTGTTCCTTGGTCTGGTCCTAACCAGCTTAAATTCTTAGTTTGCTGGCTAATTGGTTTTGCACTTGCCAATTTTTCATTAGTACTTGCTTATCTCTCTCTAAAGCTATCCACCTGGTGAGTTTTTTCTTCTTTTTTTTTTTGTCTATTCAGCATTAGACAACTAGTTAACCATGTACTAGTCGNAGATAAGGCTGAGAGGGGCTGGGAGAGACCATGTTTTTGTTCAGAGCTCTGCTACTGATAACAGGAAGATAGCAGCAAGTGATTTTCTCTAACTGTGTGGAACAAACCTGGTCCCAAATGGAATATCCCATATTTACATACATTTACTTTCTTTATGTCTCATCTATCCTGATCTGTACCCATTTCCTTAAGTTTATCAAACATTGTTCTTTATAGAACTCTGCTAATTGGCCTTCTGAATTATATAATAGATCAAAATGAAATGTCCCAGATATTGCACTGGGAAGACTGAAAGGAGTTATTGTACTCATCACTTGTCCAATTAGCCTGGTAAAAACAACTTGTCACAACTCCTTGCCAGAATAGATACATACTTGGGAATGATAAAAACCAATAGTCTTAATAAAAGGCCAGGACTGAAGCTGGTTATTTTCAGTGTGAATCACAGAGCAATGCCACTTACATTGGCTGTTGTACTGCATGGGAACCAAAAAGTCCTCCAGAAACTTGCACAGCCAGGGACAAAACTCAAGGATAAAGCATAAAGTGAGGACTGAAAGACCAAAACAGTAGCAGAAATCCAAGCAAAAGCAATGAGTTTTAAGAGAGGACAGAAAATGCATTTCAGGTGTGTCTGTATATATGCATATAAACATGCACGGAGAAACCTTAGTCCAGGAAAAGGCAACATGAAATCAGTAATAGCGCAGATTATAGCTGCACCCCAAAAAAGCACAAAGTGATACAAAACCCCTCTCTTAGGTACCAGAAAGAAAAATACAGCAAACATTTTACCTGTGACTAGAAAAGGGACTGACTTGTGGGAAATCAGGTTAGCCTAAATACTGTAGATATATGATATGTTCTTATACTTTACTCATTATGTTATTAATTTCAGCTTTCTGAGGCCATAGATATAAATAAAAAATAATATAATTAATATAATATAATACAATACAATATAATACAATACAATATAATACAATACAATACAATACAATATAATATAATCTTTCTCTAAAGTAAGAAGGCTCGGCCTGCCACCACTGCTCTCTTCTGAAGCATCTCCCTCCTGATGGCAAAAGCTAGGCTGGAAATAAATCCCCACAGACCAGTGTCTGTAGAGCAGGTGTTTGTTTATTGCAGAGCTGGAGCTGAGGGGGATTTCTCCTCCTAACTCACCCACCCTTGTCAAGTGCTGGGGTGTATTTATATAGTAAGGATTGCTGAGTGTTACTGTCACTACAACATCATCATGCAGGTGCCTGAACTAACTTACATGGTATGATCTCATGGTTATAAATAGTTCTTTTCCACTGCACTTGCATCTCCCCAATTCGGGGGTCCTCAAGGCTCTTTGATGAAGGCTTCCAAAATCTTCTTCACATATGAACTTTTCAAATTTGTCCTCAGAGCATGCACAGTTACAGTGTTCCTTGGTCTGGTCCTAACCAGCTTAAATTCTTAGTTTGCTGGCTAATTGGTTTTGCACTTGCCAATTTTTCATTAGTACTTACTTATCTATCTCTAAAGCTATCCACCTGGTGAGTTTTTTCTTCTTTTTTTTTTTGTCTATTCAGCATTAGACAACTAGTTAACCATGTACTAGTCGTTACATTGTATAGAAAGTTATTTATATCAGGGTATATAGGTATAAAAAGCTATGATTCTGGTTATATAGATATATAAAAAGTCATGATTTGGGTTATACTCAGATTATACAGATATCTTATAACTCAAGCTATATAAGCACCTTGTTACTTTGATCTAAGTTATATAGGCATCACTCCAAAACAGCTACTCAAGCATGGCCCTTGTTGCAGGCTTAACACCTTTCACAGTTACTGCAGAACCATGCACTTCAAGTATAACTGAGAATTTAAAAACACAAATACCAGCTTAGAAACAGAAAACCCTGCCCAAATTATTTCTTTGCAGAGTTTGTTGGTTTTTAAGAGGGATCCTGGTCTGATAAGGTTATCTGGGGATAGAAGTAGATCCTTCAAAACATGGCAGGTTTTGTGGCAACCAAAACAGATGGAGACACACAGCCCACAGAAGCAGCAGCTGGAAAAGGCAGCTGCTTCACTCAAAGCAGGCAGCAGCTCTGCTGGTTTTAGGTAGTCTTGTTAGCAGACTGGAACAGGAGTGAGGACTGCTCAGGATGTGGTGATGAATGTGCTATTCTGCTGCCTCTGCAGCTGAGAAAAACACAAGCTGTTCAGGGAGCATCCCTCCTGACACGGGCTTAGGAGTCTGTATGACATTTTGAATAAGAAAATGAAGCCGCTATCAGCATATCAAATCGTGAGAGAGCAAAGACTGTGGCCACAGGGAACAAAACAACCCTTTATTTTCTTAGTTTCATGTTGACAGATGACTATGTAGAAAAGTATTTTAAGATGACACCTTCTGCTTGGTTTTATTCCACTGACCTGCTGATTGCCAGGAATCCCATCCATTGTGCATCTCTGCTTCTAGGAAAAGTTCCTGTGTGGCCTCAACCTGTGCATGATGACTAAAGACTAAAGAAGAGAATGCTAGGAGGGAAAAAACCAACAAACCAAAAGGTGCAGAAGAGACACACAGGCAACTTCCACAGATGTTGATGTATTTGATAGGAAGGCAATGGGAGCTTTTTCTTATGGAGTAGATCCTTCTTAGCCAATAACCTCTTATTGTTTAAGTGTTCCCATTAAGGCTGGACTCAGAAGGGTGGTCACAGCCTGGACAGATGCATCAGAGCTTGTATCTAACTGTAAGGAGCCCTTGAAGACCTACACAGGTGATGAAGAGAAAAATGCCAATAATATCTATCATTAGCAACTTTAATATCACTTCTCGTTTTCCATAGTGTTATCTCTCAGAAAAACCAGCATGGATCAGCCATGATCACGTAGGGGCTAACACCTTTGAGTATCTGAGAAATGTTATACCCTCTTCACCTTGAAAATTTCACAAAAATTCTTCACCCTGTCCACGAAATAAATAAAGCTATTGCTGCATCAGAGAAAATCTGAAGGTTGATCTCTATGATGAGATGACAAGTTCACCACATAGCTAGAAGTGTAGCACCTGTGTTTCAACTCCATTTCAATTACATTCTTTGTACAAATAACAAAACTGAACTCATCATCAAAGGATGAGTATCAAATTTTAATACAGCAGATTTTTTTATCATCCTTCTTACAAGCAAGATGAAAAATTGATTTGATGAATCTACACTGACAGACATGGATGGGTGAGTATTCACAGTAACTTCAGGCATCTAATTCAGGTTGCAGTGTTCAAAGCCAAGGTCACTCTGGATAGTCTTTGGGAAGCCCAGACCCCAAACGCTGGTGTCTTGATTAACCCTGGGAGGCACCTACTCTATAAACTCCGCAGAATCGGGTAATTTACACCAATACCCCTGCAGAGCAGCAAATGAAAAGACATATAATTCGCTGAAAATTTTAATTGGGATGTGAAGCTGCATGAAAAAAATGCAGAAGAGTCTAATTGATTTCTGTAAATCCCAGATCACTTTCTTCCTCTGATCATCTCTTACATATTTCATGGTCAGAACCAAACAAATATTCCACCGAAATCTGGGGTTTGATTCTCATAGAGAGCATACACAGGTTGTTGCGGTGATGATTTGAAAGCTACAAAAATGCAGAGCAATGTCAGAAGCTGGTTTTTTATGAGTCGAATATAATAAATACACGCACACTGAAATCCTTGAATTTCTTGATTGAAAGTCAAAACTTCTGTGAAAGGCTTAGGGAGAAAACATGAACTTTTTTTCATAAACAAGATGAGGTCACTTGGAACATGAAAGGAAGTATAAATGAAATCACAAGTTAAATCAAAATGTTAATATTAACGGCTGAAGGAAGACAAAAGGGGATGGAATTCCCATCCATAAACTGGCACTGAAGGCTGGTTCAATGACTATAAAATTCGGTGCAAATCTGAGGGCAAGACAATCCCCCGACAATAATTACCAAGTCCTAGTATTAGCAAGAAAAGGGCATTTTTATCATTACAGATGTACCTAGCAGAAATGTTATTACCCATTAAAGTCCCCCATTATTCTGCTGTCAGTTACCATCTGTTAATGAAGTCTTCATGATCTGACAGCTCATTCTTTAATTGTCACCCTGTTCCAGTCTCTGGTTCACAGCACACACTGTGAGCTGAGCCTTCACATACTGTGTATGTCGTGAGCTGAGTTTTCCAGGCTTCACCTCTGACATGATCTTTATCTCCTCCTTAAGTGACATCCTCCTACACAGCCAGCCTAGGGCTTCAGAGAATCCTTTGTGGACTAATAATTTACAGACTTCTGTGTTATTCTGACAGTGGAAGAGTATCCTAATGATCAAGCATTTCTTTCAAAGTTTGCAAGTCTCCTGTGAGACACGTCAGCTCGAATGTTTGTCATTAAGAGGTATTTAATGCTAATCATCCTGCCATTCCTCAACCCTCTCTCCAGAGTAGTTTTTAAGTTTCCATAGATACCAGCTCTGTAGCTCTGTTAAATAGCACCCTTTCAGAAAACTGTATTTTTCCCCTCAAGGAAAGACTGCTTAGACCTAGAAGCCTGTACAACTACATTTATGTTTTAACACCTGCTATGCACTCTGATGCCTCTCAGATGCTCCTCTCCCCGTGTGATATTCCCACCACTACACAGAGTCAGGTGCTTTGGGGGTGTGGGGCATTTTAATAAAAGGTCCACAAATAATCAGCACACTGAGGAGGAAGCCACAAAAGGTAGCAAAAAGGAAACTCTCAGAGAAGCGGATTTTAATTACCTCTTTTCTCAATTTTAGATGGCAAAATCTCCTTTGCAAGGAGTTGTGTATATGCTGGATTTCCACAATTAAAGCATTCTCCTGGGGAACAAAAAAAAGCCCACGGGTTATTCATGAAAAACCAAAGCAGTTGTCCAAACAACCAGCTTGCAATTCCGTCTTCCCCCACTCTCCCTGCAATAGCTGTCACTGCAGCACCTTTAGAGATATGAGGAATTCAAGCTCAGTTTTCTCCTCAGTCTTTCACCTTCCATCCTGAACACATGAATGAAGAGAGGGCTAAATGGTTCTACCTCTGCCACATCACAGAAGGAAAGATGAGCCTCAGACATGCTGCAATATAACCAAATTTCATCCATGTAACTCAAACACATTGCCTTTTCAGCTTTGAATGGTCTGGTATCAGGCCAGGTCTGTGCATTGCCTTCCAACACAAATGGCTGATTGCTGATACTCTCTTCCTCCAACACTCTAGGTATCTCAATTTAGTATCTTATGAATGAGTGTTTTCAGAATTTATGTTCATTTATGTTTAATCTTGCATCGTCCTGCTAGATGCAGGCTGCTCTGAACAGCAAAGCCCTAATTATGTTTCCCTTTGATGCAAGAATTCATCATCAGGCTCTGGTTATGATCAAGGCTGAGATTTTGAAAACCAAGGGCTAAATATAAGAACATCCAAACCAGATCAGGCCCAGTGACTTAAATCCTGTCTCCCACAGAAAGCTTTGCTGGGAAAAGAGCATGAAAACAAAGCAATCATATAATGAAGCTCCTCCAGAACACCCTCCTAGTCTCCAAGGATTTGCAGCATAGGGAATTCTTGAAAATGAAGTTGCAGGTTTGTGTGTACTTACCCTCAATGGATAAATTTATGGTCAGAATTTACATGAACTTTCAGTATCCACTATGCCCACTGATTTCTGATACAGATAAAATGCATATTTAGAGATGCTGGGGAGCATATTGTGAATCTGTCCTTATGATCAGTTTGCCATGGAAATACCTTCCAGGCTGGGGCCAGGAGATAGACAGCACATGTGCTTCCAGCTTATTCCTGGGGAATGCCATCTGCTGGTGGAAAAGGAGGTGGTGTGCAAATACATTCAAATGCCAGAAGCACTCTTTGCCTAGAACTTGAGTACCACTCTGGCTAGAGTTGCCAGACTGGCAGGATTATGTATCTGGACATTATCAGTGCAAATGAAAGAGGTGACGAGCCAGGGGGAAAAGCAACTTTTCCAAGGATTAAGGAAGAAGGAACTAAAATGTGAAATAAGCCACAGTCTGGGTACCTCTGATTTTTGCAATGCTCTCATCACCAACACAATGTTAAGAGATATTTTTGGAAGTCTGTCCAGCCCTCACTGAGTGTAACCAGAGAACATTTGGTCCTCTGTAATGTACTTGCAGCCAAGAGACAAAATCAGGATGACATCCTTTGATGCTGGCAACATAAATGAAATTGCCTAAGTGAAATACGGATGCATGAAATATCCAGAATAGGAAGCACACCAATGCCAAACATGCCAGACTGCTGAATTGGTAATACAGGGTGCCAGGAATAACAGGTGAAACTGCTGAATGCATCCAGAAACAGCAAAAGTAAATAAAACTACTTGTAGTGTCTATATTTTGTCACCATGCTTTGCAGTGCTACTAAAATTCTGGTGTAACCTTAAGGCAATTACCTATGGGATGACTATTTCTATTTACTGCCGCCTTATTATCCAATTCCATCACTTAAATCATATTTCAAATCTGTCATCTGTATTCCTCAAACTCACAAGTCTCACTTATTAAGAAATTGTTATTAAAACAATAAAGCCAGACATCAGGGAGGATCTCAGGCTCGTGATGTTTGGATTAATTCCCACAGAGTGGGACATGGCAATCTTGTCATGGCCTCCCCTGAACTGCACCACACGGAGCAGAGCCCACTCAGCCCAGCCTGGCCCCCTCACCTCCCTGCTTCTGCCTCTTTGTCACATGTCAGCACAGCAGGGTTTCACTAAGCAGCAAGTCACAGCAGAAGAGGATGGAAACCAGTTTCTTGATGTCTGAGCAGGCAATGATGCCTCTCATCAAGAACCAAAGGGGTTGCAGTCTGCTTTCTTTGTGCCAGAGCCATTCCCTTCCAAGTGCCTTAAAACCAGGCTGGGATAAGGACAATCACCTGCTACTACTGACACCTACACCAAAGATCCTACATCCCTCACAGGACTAAGGTTTAGTGTCATTGTTCAACACACACACACACTTTGGTGAGAAGGCATGAACTGTTTATTAAAAAAATCTGACTCCACTTTATATAGTATTTCTACAAAGGCCAGGGACTGGGGGAGAAGGTTGACACCTCTCCCCATCCCATTGGTCAAGACAACTGTCCATCAGCTGTCCATATCTCCAATACAAAGAATGTAAACGTCTCTTGATTTAAAGAAAACATTGCTCCTGTTTATAACACCCGTGCGTGAGAAACAACCTAACTATGAAAACTGTGAGACACAAGAGAAGGCTGAAAAGTCAGGGTGACAGTCTCGTGGATGTTTCCTTACTGAAGAGAAGTAAATGCCTCCTCAGTAAATGGTAGGTAACACAGTGAACTCTGAGGCAGATGCCCTTCCACTGGCACTGATCAAACAGCTGACTTTTCTCTGCATGTGTGGGAACAAGGAGAAAATGTGAACTGCATGTTATGAAGGAAGACTTCTACAAAACATTAAAATAAAAGAAGGGAGACAGTAGACAGGCAAAACCCTGTCTGGCAAAGGGTATAAGGCTAATAGGAAATGCTCATGGCAGAATCTCATTTTCCCCATTCATTTAACTAGGATCAGCTCCAACAGCATTATTTGATTTCCCAGGTGATAAAGCCTTATAGGCATTTTCACAGAGAGTCTAAAAATCACTCCTCTTTTCCTGACCAAAATACCGATCACGCATAGCAAAAGGATTATTGACAACAACACCTAAATACAAAATGGGGCTATTAACAACAAAATATTTTGTCAAGATTTGCAAAACTATGAATGCATAGTTTCTTTTAAATAAGTGAAGGTTCCAGCTATGGCATCCCACTCTTGAAACCTGCAACAATTACCCTTTAGCTTCAGTAAAGCTTTGGTACCAGAGAGCTTGAGGCACACTGAGAAGACTGCCTGCATGTGAAGTCTCAGGACTAAAAGTATCTCTGTACAGAACAACAAGGAGAACATTATGTACACTGTGCTATTTGGAAAGGGCACAACGATTTAGCTTTGGGTTCAGATTCAGGCAAAGACCAAAGGTAAATGTATTTATTACCTTACTTAATTCTAAGAAGATACTAGCAGAGGTCTTTAGTACCCTCTGGCCCTATAGGCTCTACAGCCAGCTGAAGTGTACCCCCTCTCCATGTGGTTTCCCAAGCCTTTTTGGAAGTTGATTTTGGCCTGTTCTGGGAGAAGTGTTATCTGTCTGCAGTGTGGGAAATCATTCTGTTTTTCTGTCATTGCTCTGGATATACTCACCCACATATGATCGAGTCACGGGAAATGGCATGATTCAGAGAGCTCGCAGAAATTACTGAAGAATGTCTTTGGAAGTGAAGACAATTATCAGGAAATCAGAAGAGAAAAAAAGTTAAAATTTCAGAACACATCAGTGTTCATATGCCTTGGAAAACAACATTCCATCTTTCATTTTCTTGGGCTATTGTCATTCCTCTTTACTAACTCTAATAACTCGTGTTTCTTGCTCTGAGGATTAGAGAAAGATAAAGAACAAATTATGTTTTCAGATAAAGACAGTAACTCACAGGACATGAAAAAAAAATTCTTTCTCAGGGTAAAATAAAATGCTTGAAGTCTGGATTTTAAGACCTGCTGTTCTGAGAGTGCTGCCCACCTAATGCACACTTGTATCTGCTGTCTGCAAGGTCTCTGGACAACACTTGCACAGCCTTCAACAATAAGTCTCCAAAATGCAGAGTTATGGATTGATAGTTCGTGTTTTTAGGAAGAGAATTTTGTTAAGACATCATCCCTTGCAAAGCAGCAATAATAAAGAAGCATTAGAAGGCAGTGAAGGTAATTATGAGACTTACTGAGGATCTCAAAATCTGCCAGGAGGTAAAACACTGCAAAAGCTACTTCACATGAAGAACGCAAGTTTACGTGCTGCAAACTCACTGAGCTGCTGTAAAATTACTTTATATTAGAGGAGTTAAAGAATATAGCGATTATTCATGAAAGAATAAATTCTCCCATGTGAGAGGAATGACAAGATTTGTTTTTACAAACAAGTGGTGGGTCTGCCGGTAGATAAAATTAGCACTGAGAGATAGGAGAAACAAGGGGAAGGATTCTGCCGATTGATGAATGGAAAAGAAGATATTTGCCTTTACAAACAAACCATAGGTTTGCTGATAAATGAAATTGGATATTGAAAGATGAAAGAAACAATGGGGAAAACCCATAAATCCCATAAGAATTAAAAATTAGGGGAGTTATACATTAAAAGGGGAATCTTAGGCATTCTGGGCAGTCTGTACCTCTCAAGTACCTCAGCCAATGGGGAAAGAGAGAGAGACATGTGGCCAGGAAATTAGGATAAACAGGAGGCTGCGTCCTCCAAAAATCTGAGAGACCCCAGGGGAAATGCCCCACGGCCTCTCCCTTTATTCGAATAAAGTAAAAGGACTTCTCTGTCTCCTTTTTGGACATAAACCTGTGGCGCTTGTGGATTAATTTTCATAACAAATGTTTTCCTGGTGCTTAAGTTATTTTTTCTCTTTGAGTCTCTTGGCCGACTCACTATCTTTTAAATACCACAACACAATCAGAGAGGAGTAAATATCAAAAGCTTGATCTTGTCCAAACTGAAATGAATGGAAAACTGCCAAAGGGGCTCAAAGGGCAGAGAAAATGAGTCCCCAAACTAGGGGTTAATAATAATCATTGTGGTAACAAGCTCCATTGTTCCTTTCACTTTTGTTTTGCATGGCTTTACTTGTTTGCTTTAAGGGAGATAATAATATGGGGACATGTAAAAAGAGTATTTTCCTCACACATATTAGATATGCAGGTGCTGTTTCTGTCTCTGGACTGGCCTTATCATAAGCAGTTTAAATTGCAAACTATCCTCAGTGGAGCTCCTGATTTACAGGGATTAACTGGCCTGGAATTTGTACTTCTAGCATTGACAAAGGCTTGATCTTTCCTCCTGAGGAAAAGGCTGGTCCACTTACTCTGAGAACACTTGCTCCACCCCAGACAAATAATAGAGAAGTTATTCAGCTGCTCTTGTTGTCTTACCTGATGCCCATTGGAATAGTTCTCTTTAGAAAGCTGCTGTGATTGCTTCTAAACTCATTTCAAACTGCCGATTTATGCAAATCTTTTGTAAAAGAGGAGTTTAGCACATGTGAAAGGTTGTCTGAATTAAGGTAAGATCATGCATTGGTTTTGAGCAAGTTCTGTTGTCTTGTAGTGATAAAGGGGCCCTACCGAAGGCAGCGAATCCCGAAGTGCTCTCAGCCTCCAGGGAACGTCCATGGAAAGGGAGGCAAAGCCCGGCCCACAATGGGCGCGTATTTTAAGGCAGATGAAGATCCAGTGGGCCAGATCAGGAGGGTAGATGGAAAGCTTGTCTTCCTCTTCTGAACTACCCTTCGAAGCCAGCAAACCTCAGCAGCCCGAGCAGCTCGTTCAGGGGTCACTGTGTCCCCCTCCTGCTCCCCGGCCGCCTCAGCCATCGTGCCAGAGGCAGAGGGAGGCCCAGGCCCTTCCCGGGCTGCTCCTGGGTTTGGTTTTTGGAACAGAGCTGTGGTAACACTGGCTCCCCGACACCGCTGCTACAATGCACTTCAAACACTGTCCAAGGCCAGTTTTGAAAAGAGTCGTCTCAGAAATGCCTCATTCCTG
This sequence comes from Donacobius atricapilla, assembly GCA_013397315.1. Lineage (NCBI taxonomy): Eukaryota > Metazoa > Chordata > Aves > Passeriformes > Mimidae > Donacobius > Donacobius atricapilla. The sequence goes on along the minus strand of WBMY01003224.1, from coordinate 215,317 downwards.
CAAATTTTGTGGAGAGGAGTAGCCAGGCGGGGCAGTGAGCCCTTGTTAGCGGTGCCCCGGAGGGAAAGGCTGAGGCGGCCGCAAGCAGAGCTCGGNCTCAACCGGTCCGGCAGCGCCTGTGCGGCGGGGGGAGCCTTCCCCGCCGGCACCGCCGCGCTGCTGGCCGCGCTCATGGGGCTGCTGGTGCTGGCCACGGTGCTGGGCAATGCCCTGGTCATCCTGGCGTTCGTGGTGGACCGGAGCCTCCGCACGCAGGGAAACTTCTTCTTCCTGAACCTGGCCGTCGCCGACCTGCTGGTGGGTGAGTACCGGGCGCCGCGGGGCGGGAGTTGCCTTCGCCCGTGTCACGGCCCAGCTCGCTCTGTCCGCAGGCGGCTTCTGCATCCCCCTCTACATCCCCTACGTGCTGACGGGCGAGTGGAGGCTCGGCAGGGGCTTGTGTAAGCTGTGGCTGGTGGTGGACTACCTGGTGTGCACCGCCTCCGTCTTCAACATCGTCCTGATCAGCTTCGACAGGTTCATCTGTGTCACCAGAGCGGTAAGGGCTGGGCGGGGGTGCCGGGGGGCTCCAGGCCTGCCCTGCCAGGCAGGGGGTTTGCTCAGGGCTCCAGGCTCGCAGCGCTCCGGAGCCTCTCTCGAACAGCACGAGACAGGGGCCATCGGGACAGCTCCTCTCAGTCCGGGAAATAGTTCTGGGAGCGATGGGCTTTGCCAGAAAATGCATTTCCTTCCCACCTGTACAGTGGAAGAGGTAAACTGCTTTAGAAACAGGCACAGGCTGTGTCTGTAGAGGATAAAAGGTGTGCTTATTTCCTTCCCGGCTACACCTTGAATAAGCTTTAAAAGTAGTACCCAGCTGAAGCAGAGCTGCTCCCTGAGGACACGGCCGTGCCTCTGTTGGCAGCTGATAGCCCAGGGCAGCCCAGGTGCGGCACAAGGCAGAGACCTTGCAGTGGGTTTCAGACTGTCAGGAGAATTTGATGTGTACCACTGTGTATGGGTCAAAAGTGGCAGATTATAAATTAACATCTAGCACAGGATGCAAATGCCATTTCCACGGCCACAGAAGTAGCTCGAGTTGTGTCTGCAGCATGCCACTTATGAAAAAAGGAAGATTAGACTTTGCACTTAATTTTCACATAGACCATAATGCCTCAAAGTATTTTGGATGGTGTCAAAATAGCACGTTTTACCTGTTAATAGGTTTCACACTTCTACACACACTTCTTAGTTATGTTCCACCCACATTTTCTTAAAATGGTCACTTAGGTTTGTTGCTCATTTAAATCACAAACAGTGCAAAGAGAGGCTGTAGAATCAATTCAGCAGTTTTACCAACTTCTTTTTGAAGGGGGAGAAATGAACAGATTAATTCTTAAACAGTCAACACTCAGAATTCCTTTATTTTCTAGGTTCTGAATTAGCCACGATTTTTTCTTTCAAAAACCAATCTCTCATGACTATGCACATAGTATAAATATATAAACTAGATGGTTTCAGAAACAGAAATGGAAACCCGTCATAATAAATGAAAATAATCAGCCACTTTAAAATACTTCAAATTAATCCCTCATATAAAAATCCCTCTCCAAGCAAATGTACAGAAAATGACTGTTGGGTTAGGGCAACATGAGAACATATAAACAGGAATGTCTGAAGTGCCAAATTATTCTCCATCTCAATGAAAATGGTAACTTCCTCCAAGACTGCTCCTGAAATCATTCTTAGCTTTGTTAAGGACTGCAAAACCAGACCCAATTGAGACACACTCAGGTTTCCTCAGCTCTGTGGCTCCTCTACCAGAACAGCACTGGCTGTGGAGATCAAGGCCCACACATAGGGGCAATGAACATGAACCCTGTGCAGAATTTAAGGCCGAGGACTTCATATTCCAAATGCTGTGTGGCTGCACTGTGGGACATGAAGGGTGAATTCCAAGCCGCTATACAAGTATTTGTCCAGTGGGACAAAACATCCCAGGGAATCACAATAGAGATGATCTTGACTGATGAATTCCATTGCTGATACGGCTTACTGACTCAGTATTACTGACACTCTTCTTATTTCTGCACCTTAGCTTCTCTATTTTCTAAATAATGGAAATCAGTTATTCTTCTGTAAAGCACTTTGCAGACCAGAATGCTCCATCTATACACCTGAACTGCAAACAGGAATTCTGCAAGTACTTCATGAAGGAACCAAATTAAGTATATCAAACAAAAGATGATCTAAATTTTTAGTGTGATTTTCACATTAAGAAAAAGTCTCTCTACAAAGTAGAAAGAACTTGCATGATGTTCTGTGAATTCAAACCCTCTTAGGTATTTCAAATGATTTAAAAATTCCAAATAAAGGATCCAATAAACGTTTTTAACCATTCTGTAAACAGGTACCACAGCTAATGCAATTAAATATGAAGCATCTGGTGACAACCAATTCTAGGAAGAGCAGTAGTTATTTGCTTTGAAAGAGACTTGGTTTTTGAGCTTTTAAGATCTGATGCACATTCTCAGAACTCACTCAATCACCTTGATAAGGTTTCTTGGAAGACATATTTCAGAAATAACTCTTCTGTGACACCAGTGAGCTTGGTCTAACCCTCGTCCCAAAACCAGTCTCTCACCAACCCTCGCAAGTGACAGAGAGGGCCACACTCCAAAGCAGCCACGTAACTGTCTGGGATACGCGTAATGTGTGTGACTTTTGTCCCTCAGGTCAGCTACAGGGCTCAGCAAGGGATGACCAGAAATGCAGTACTGAAGATGATGACTGTATGGATTGCTGCTTTTCTCCTCTACGGGCCAGCCATTCTCAGTTGGGAGCACATTGCCCAAAAGAGCATCGTCCCTGAAGGAGAATGTCATGCAGAATTCTTCTACAACTGGTATTTCTTAATGATTGCCTCTACTGTTGAATTCTTTACACCTTTCATCACTGTTACATACTTTAACTTAAGTATTTACCTTAACATCAGGAAACGCACACTGCTCCGAAATGAAAACCTCTCACCTGGTCAAAAGGACTGTGAAATGAATTTCCTGGGGGAAAAAAGGGAACACACTGTGTTCTTTGTAAAGCCAACTAACAGAGACAAACATGAGAAGAGAGCAAGCAGCCTTCTTCCCCCAAGGAAAGCTCCAAGGCTTCAGGCCTCGGCTGAGCTTGGCAATCAGCCATCAAATCTGAGGGTCAGTCGTGACCTCCCACCCCTCCAGGTGGATGTAAAGACCAGGCCTCCCAGGCATGGTTTCTTCAAGGCAACAGAAAGCCTTTGCCACCCCAGCAGCAAAGTGGACGTTGCTAACATTATGGCAAACAGATTTAGACTTTCCCGGGATAAAAGAGTAGCGAAGTCTTTAGCAGTTATTGTCTGTGTGTTTGGGCTGTGCTGGGCTCCATACACACTCCTGATGATCATCAGGGCAGCCTGCCACGGGCACTGTGTGCCCTACTCCCTCTATGAGATCTCATTCTGGCTTCTGTGGATGAACTCAGCCATCAACCCTGCTCTCTATCCACTGTGTCACACGAGCTTTAGGAAAGCCTTCATAAAACTCCTGTGTCCACAAAAGGCCAAAATTCATCCTGACATTTTGATGTGAAAAGTAGGAAAGCTGAAAATTAGTACATCTTTTATTTGCTGGGAGCACTAAAAAGCAAGTATTGCAATACCTGCAAATATTTATGGAATACTGGTAAGTAGGCACAAGTGTAGATATTTATGGATATATAGAAATACAGTCATCCACATAGCTGGGAAAATCATAGCAACGAAAAGAAAGGTCATTTTTCGAAGCTCTTTGGGAAATTATACCAACAGTATGTTTTCTAGTAATGGTGCACTAGTGTTGAAGCACCGAAAACAAAAAATAACTTTCATGGCTAATAATTAGAGTTCAGGTTCTGTCACTTTTAATAACTGTAAATATTGGTGGAATTGCATAAAGCATTAATCTTGGATCTGTTACATCTTACACCAAACCCACTTCAAGACATCAAGGGTCTCACTTGCTCAGTCTAAGATGCTTTTCCCCTTCCACTTAGTGGCAAGCCAGACAGACATGACCAACAATGAAAATACAGGAAAAACATAGGGCAGGAGGCAACACAACAGTGATGTTACCAGAGAAGCTGAGCAGGTAAGGGAGCACTGATTTCAGTGGAAAAGGTGATGGAAATAGAAGAGAGTGAATATTTAGTAGCACGAAGTCCAGGAACAGAAGTATAAAAAGGTTTTGAGCTTTGTAATAGGAGATACAAGAATTGGTAACTTACACACTGGAAGAGTTTCACTAGGCGTTCCCTCCCTCAGCAGTGACTCCTGCCCCCCATCAGGATCCTGCATGGGCAGGAATCTACTGAGGTCAAAACTCTACTCCTGACAGGACTGAGGGCATTACTCTATGCTTTGCTGTAAGGACTGAGTAAGCCTAAGCAGTTCTATGAGAGCCATGACAGAGGTTTAGGTAAACTTCCCTTCCAGTAATTTTTAAAACATTTAGACTTGGACCTTTACTACTTTTGGCTAGATAAAAAAAAAAAAAAAAAAAAAAGTGTTGTTTTCCCCTACCCCACGCATTTAATCTTTCCATCCATCAAGTCCTTAGTGGTCAAGAAAGTATCACTTGTGTTGAGATACTTCCTAGGTTATGCATCAGGCCTGGCATGGCTCAAAGTCTGTTACAGTTTACAGCCTCGCTACTGCCCAAGAGTGTCTCTGCCATCGTGCCTGTGCCACAGGAGCAGCTCACACAACTGCCCCTGAGTCTGGAGTAGATTTGTCCCACAGGCTGTCACACTGAGCGTCACTAATAATACACATTTGTTCCACCATCACCAGCATTTACTACACAACCTAACAGATGCTTTCCTTTGCTGCCAAGTGATAGCTACTGAACAGCTCTAGTTGTCCATTGTCAAAATGCATGGTAATACAATTCATCTTAAGGTTTACAGGCAGTAAAGTTACTTTGTAAACTTTCAATAAAAGTAATTAAGAGCTGTAGAAGAGTCTGTGTAGCCCTAACAAGTGGGAGAGGGTGAAAAAGCACCAGTCTACATTTGGGTGACTGCAGTTGAAACTGCAAAACTGGTATTTCAAATACACCTTCTAAGTTACAAGGACTGACACAGAGAACTAAACAAACATGGTTAGCAAATACTGTAAACTAGGAGGGCATGTCCCTACACTATGAACATATCCACATCAACATCATCACCATATTCCGCTATGGATGTGCTATAACAAAACAGCTTAACAGTTCCCCTACGAGGAACAGTTTCAACAGATACAGAGAAACATGAAGATTTTTCAATTAGCATAAATTATAAACCTGGGGAAGTAAAGCCTTTAAATTATCTCCCCATTCATTCCTCCTCCCTTCCAAGCCAGACTTATTCATCAGTATATTAAGGATCTAATTGTTATCTACTCTGCAATTGTTTCCTAGGATTGTATTTGCGTTTTTCAGAAAACAGGTAGCACTAAATTACTGAACAATCCTACAAAACTCTCATTTACTATCCAATCAAGCCAGGACATATTTTCAGAAAACAGTGGTCACTCAAGGAGTAATGCAATTCAGTCAGTTATCTTTAGGACACCACATTCAGTAAAGGAAACCAGACAGGTCAAAACTTCCAGCAACTGCCATTGACCCATGAACTGGAGCAGCTTCGCAGCAGCTGCCACTGGCCATGCTCACTCTCCTACTGCACTGTCATTCCATTGCCACTCAGCTCCCTGGCACAGAATCCAGCAGGACTCTTCCTCACTCCAGGTATGTCATAAAAGCGTTCTGAAACGTGAGCACACATCATCTCAGCACCATGTGGAGAAACACTGGGTTTGTACCACCAACTCCTACGTTAGAAATGCCAGCAGTCACCCAGCTCAGCCAGGGTAACTACGCCTTGATTTTTCTGTCCCTACAAAACAAAGGTTCTTTCACTTTCATCGGAAGGTTCAGCAGTGGGCTCCGAAGAGACATGAAACAACAGGTGTTAATAGCAACTTTATTGTTTCACTGGTGCAAAATCATGATACTGAATAAACTCGTGTAATGCATTTTCCCCTAAATTTACAGTAATGAGGGTTATACATATCTATATAGATTGCAATTTCTCTATTTTTTATACTATTTGGAACAAAATTATCTTGATAAATACGCCCTGTGCACAGTACTGGCCCTCACTGAATGTCACAGAGCCTTAATATGCAAAATATAACTTCTGTTTTTGAACATGGTACTTTAAAACTCTCCAAACATGCATTAATATATTCTAGTTTTAGGGAAAAATATTACACTTAAGTCTTAACTCGCATTAAAAGAAAAGCACAAGCAGAATTTGACATACAATAATCCCAAAATTCTGATGCTCTGTAAGGATCAGACACAGTTTCAGCTGACAGTCACTGCCAGTTTAGAGCTCTAGTGCTACAGAAGCAACAGTGAACAGACAGAAGAGAAATCAGAACTGAAGAGCCCTACCATGTCACATGGATTTCAGAGAAAGTTTCAGCCATGCTAACTGATGAAACCTGTAGTTGCTGGTCCAACCTTCCAAATTTGTTAGAGTACTCAACACAAGTGTTTGAAGTGCCAGACTGAACACATGAATGTTAATTTGACATTTCTGAAAGGCACAACCTAGGAACCTATCTTAAAAAAACATACGGTATGTAAATGAAAACAGGTACAGTGAGTGTCTTTCTAAAGAACAAGACCTTCATAAATTGGCCCCTCAGATTCTGGTGATTCCCTCCTCAAACGCAAGTGCTCCAGTGTGTTGTGAAAGTGTTTGTTAATTTGTTCTGTTTCTTCAGTAGACTCAAGGTTTGGGAGATCTTCTCTGATCTTCTGTATAAGCTGATTCAAAACCTGAATTGTCACCTACAGAACAGAAAATAGAAGTCATCAACACCACCTGTGTACAAGTGCACAGATATTAGTTTTAACAGACTTGTCTTTAAGCTGTCTGTATTTGGACAATCCTTCCAAATGCTAGGACTGTATGCAGACAAACTGTTAGGGCCTGCCTTCCCTGGTTCCTCTCAGGATCCTTCCATCCAATTTCAGAGTTCTGTGCAAATTCCCCCATCCCAGCCAATGTCATTAGCCTGACAGCTTTTTAACCGTATTCAATACAAATCTAAAAAGCTTTGAACAAAGGGCATACACAATCAGATTGTATATGAACTGTGAGATAATTGTTTCTTACAGAAGTCAGTCAAGATGGTAATATCAGATTTAAAGTTGTTCTTAGAGAACAAGTATAGCTGCCTATGGGCTGAAGTTCAGCACTATACAAAATGCACTGCAAGTCACCAGAGTATCCAGAGAGTATTTTTACATCTGCCAAGTGCTTTGAAATTCAAAGCTTTATTTTCATCTCCATCAGGTACAGCATCTCCTATATTAGAGCACTCCTATACTGAGAAGCCAGTTCAGTTATTGGAAAGTCAGCAAATCCCTCAAATTTCATTAGGAATTCTCTCAGAACTACAGGGCAGTCTTTAATGTCTGCTGTCAATCAGTGACATCAGAGACACTAATCTCTAACTGACCAAGCAGGTTTTGCAAACTGCGTAACTCTTCTTTATCTGCTAACAGAAAATGGATCAGGTAACTATCTCAGATTATACACATGCACAATTTAAGCTGAGTTCATATGGTGTCATATCTATTTTGTGAAATTAAAGCTTACATCAACCTAACAGAGTCGGCAGTGACCGAACACTTGTAAAGAATTTTCTTTCCCTTATGTATTCCCCATTAATAAATATGTAGCTCTAAAGCTAGGATCTTAGTACTCTGTCATCTAAGTTCCGGTAAGTTTTAATCTAAAATATTTTAGGTATACAAGTCTCACGAAGTCTCACAAGCTCACGACTAAACTGCAAACATTTCGCCCCAGTGTGAGAAGACAAAAGTTTAATCCAATAGTTTTACTATTGGAATTGACTCCCCTCTTATAACAAGAACTTGTGCCTCTCATGAGACTACAGGGCAAGCTGAAAAGAATTTTAAAAAGATGCAACAGAGAATGGATTTTCACTCACCGCCTCATTTTCCTTTTCATAAAAATAGATATATCTATTCAGAATTTCTATGAAAAGCTGGACTTGCAGAGAAGGGTCCATGCACTGATTTGCTATCTTCAGAGCCTTCTTTAGGCATTCCATCACTCTTTTTCCTCCATGAAGCTAGAAGGAAAAACACCAAAGTTACAAGAAATAGAAGAACCTTACGGAGCTCCAGTATCTCTTGCCTTGGCACACATGGCATTTCCTGGGGGTCTGCCACAGAAACACAAAACTGCACGAAGTGCAGAGAGCAAGCTGTCACTGAAGCCCACCCTGCCTGACTACCACCAATATCAGATTTTGTTAAATTGCACAGTAACATGAACAGTTGTTGAAAGCCTTCAATTATGAGATCAATTAACTCAATTTTGTAATATGTACCATAATGCATACTTAGAAAAATATGTTTCAAACATTGCTCTTTAAAATGAATACAGTTTAAGTGACAAGCCCTGAAAAACAGAGAGGATTTTTTTACCTTTAGTTCAACAACTTGTATTTTTAATTTGGAAGTTTAGTAGTTCACACGCAAACTAAGCTAATATAATAAATACAAGCAAAGTTCAACACAGTCAACTAGCCTTTAACTATTTGACAATCAAAAGCTTGCCTGGTACTTCCACCCTTAAACTAGAGTGTTCTCCATTTTTTTATTTATGCAGTTTACACTGCAACGAGTATTAGAAGTTTCATGTACTAGAATAAATTCCAACCAAACCCACTTCACTGATCTATCTACTTTAGAAGTGTCCACAGAAGGAAGGCAGAACTGTAACTGAGGCAGGATGTGTCCCACTGCTCTCACTTTGTTCTTACCTCCTCTCCATTCTTGTCAGTGTTTCGGCCGGACCAGAACAGATGGGCACAAGTGCTCACAGCTCGGCACTGGTCTGGCTTCTTCAGGAGTTTGGAGGCTGCCAGTGCACACTGAGTCCTCAGAGGCTCGTGGTTCTCCTCACTGAAGCACTTCATCCTCTCAAATGTCCCAATTATCAAGGTGATTGCAGCCAGCTGTGCTTTTGAGTCACTGATTTCATCTTCATATAGAGAGAAGGCCTAGAAAAGGGAGAAAGCAAGACTCAATCAGAACACATCAGAAAAAAAATCACACCTGCTACTGACACAGCAAGAAACTGTCCAGATTTACATTGGTAAAAAGCTTCAGGCAGGACAAAAAATCTTTTCTGTAGAGTGTAAATATCAAGTAAATCCACAGACCAGAAAAAAGTCTTACAAGAAATAGTATTCTAGTGGCCATAGCAAACAAGTGAGATCCCACATATAATCTGAAGATTGAATTTTTCCTCATTTCAAGCACCTATTCAAACACAGAGCTTCAGCAGCAGAAATAGTCCTCAAAGAAGATTTGATTCTTTGAAACACAGATTAGCAGAGCAGAAGTTGACGGCAGGTCAGTGATGACAGCGTAGGTAAGAAAAGCACTGGCACTGCTGCTACATAGACAAAGAATCTTCAGAGAACAGACAAGTCTCGAACTGTATCTCTAATGGAAAGTACATAATTGCCATGCTGCTCTCATCCTCAGAACTGTGCTACAACAGAACTGATACAACACAGTGAGCAAACCCAGCTTATCGGCAACTCTGTTTAAATACATGCATTTAGTAGCAGTACTAGAGGAAAGATCAGGACAAAACTACACCGTGGATAACATGGAACACACTGGTTCTTTATGTGATGGGTAGGAGGGGAAGGTTTTGCAACAAGGCTTAAGACCAAGTAACAAGTCCAAATAGATTTTCAGAGTAGTTTATAATAGGTTCCAATACAAGGATTTTAATTGGCAAAGCCCAGCATAGCAGTTGGGAACACTGCAAATTTTAGAAAACTTCCAGAGGGTGCCTGTGGTCAGGGCAATACCAGCTGGGTATCAGGGGCTGGAGACACAAGCAGTGAAGGAACATTTTATGCTGAGAAAACTACACTCCTCCAGTGAGCCAACTACACAAGCAGGAGGCAGCACTGCAACATACCACTGCTGTCAGACTGAATATTCAAATCAGTGGCAATGGAGCTTAATCCCACAGCAGCCTGGGAAGCAAGAATGAAATGAGGAGTTTCTACCTAGTAGCATTGGCTGTTCATCATTTCAGGTGTTCTTATCACACCAGATGGTTCAGTGTGCAGCAAACCTACCCAAATCAAATCAAAGGCAGCACAGGACACCAGCCCTAACAGCTGGACGCTCACCTGGGACATGAACTCATAGGCCACAGTTTCATGATTCTCAAAGCCAATCTCTCCTGCAGCCAGTGCTCCCTGCAGGAAGAGTCGGAGAGGCAGCTCTGCCAGCTCTGCTTTGATCAGAGCACTGATGGTCTGATGAGCAAACGAGAAGATCTTCTGGCACTTCTTTTCCCATTTGTCATCCTAGAGAAGAAAAACAAGTAAAGGCTTGAACAAGAGCATTGCTACAAGGAAAAGGGAATCTAAACTGTACTAAGATGTGTGAAGTGCTCCAGTCTGTTGCCCTCTGATGCCACTCCAGTGCCCCAGCAGTACAGAGTTGGCTTCAGTGGGCCTGCACAAAGTATTTCTTTCATTTACGAAAATTTCACACCCATTTTTCCTACCAGCTCATAGGAGCCTTCCTCAGAAGCCTACACTGAACTGCAGTTAGGACAGCAATGCTTAGCACATAACTGAGCAAAAGCCTAGAGGAGAAAAATTCTGTTCAGTCCAGAACAATCACAAGTGGAAGAGAATTTTAAAACCTTCATTTTGAAGAGAATTTTAACAATATGTAAACTTATTTCCCCAAAATATAACACCCACAATACAGGAAATACATATTTAAGGTAACTATCTCAATCCAAAGGCATTTGAGAGCCAAAATGGATCAGTCATATTTTAATGTACACTTCTACTACGACTGTGTAAGTTAAAGTAAGTGCTTTTTTGTAGGTTTAGAAACATTACAATAATGTAGGTACAATCTAGAAATTGATGAATTTCAATATCCAGATTTAAATCAGTTTCATGCCACCAGTTCTGGTCCCCAGTAAAGGCACACAATCAGTCACCTTAATGAATAAACGAAACTGGCCAATTTCTGCGTCGTCAGTTCTCAAGTACTAAGGTAATTTACTATGACTTGATAAAAATCTTCATTAAATTAAAAAACATTCAAACCTCAAGAAAAAAATCTGCCTTGAGAAAAAACCAAAACAAAACTAGCCTTCCGTATCAAGTCTGAGCATACGTATGCAGCCAGACAAAATGCATTTTCAAGAAAATAAAGCCGAGCAAGCACACGAGACAGCAAGCTAGAGGTGAACTTACCACTTTGGAGTTCTCTTTGTAGCGAAAAGCGAGCTGGTAGGCAGCAAAAACCAAGGGTGGCAGCGTGAAACGAATGCGCTGGTTCCCCCCGGCCCCAAAGTGCTTGCGGGCCGTGTTGAGGATCTGGAACAGAAGCACTGTCAGCTCAGAACCCTTCTCACAAACAAGCACTCAAGGGAAGCTCAGGGCCCCACTCCAAAAGTATTTTCAGATTAGATGCAGAATTCATGTACATAACCTGAATATACAGAAGTCTGTAATTACCCGTTACACACTGGTTAGCCACTCTGGCTAACACATTTGGATTAGGCTGTTTGAATTTGCATTTCATATATCTTCCATACAGAATGCATAATTTAAAGTGAGATACTGTGAAAATCCTATAGCCTTGGATTTTTTCCTGCTGGTGCTGTATTGTAGAAAAATTTGATGCAAGCATTTGTGATGCTGAGGGAGCTATTAAGCATCATTGCTAAACGGTGTTAAGTAGCTCATAGAATTGTACCCAAAAGATAACGTGCCAAATCCTTTGATGGCATTTAAAGGTGGTCAATGTGATTATAGCAAAGCACTGCTAGATGAGAAAGACAGACTGACACTCAGAATCTCTGCAAAAACAGCTTCAACATCTCTAGCTATGTAAATTCTTTTGGGGAAGAAATACCAATTTCCTTGGTGCCAGCATTCCTTTGACAGAAGCTTTGCTCTCTATTAAAAAAAACCAAACAAACAAAAACAAACAAACACCACAACAACCCACCAAAAAAACCTTTCTGCTTTACTCCAGCACAATAAGGTCTTGAAACACAACAGTCTCCAATTCCTGTAAAGCTATGCCTCTCCCCATTACACAAGTTTCATTATACTTTAAGCAAGAATTTTTTTACACCAGACCTTAAAGCCCAGCTAAATCAATGCTAGTAGTGTTATGCATAGCTTGCACTTGATTCTGATGCTCAATTCTCACTGTTTACACAGTGTGCTGTTGCTGCAACTTCAGGACAGTCAGTAAATTTTATTTCAGGCACAAACTTTAACTTCACAGTAGACCCTAAGCAGGCCTGACTCTGACATGAGCTACCTGTGCCATCTGCAGCAGTGTCCAACTTCAGCACAGCTTCTGCCAGCTTCTGCAGTGGATCTGGCATAGACAGAATATCCCTGGCCCCCTACTCTAACATACACTTCTCAAGGTAGTTTATTTCAAGTTTAAGTGACCTCCCTAAAGCCAGATATAGCAGGTTAACAACAGAGAACTATATTAAGCTGCCACAGATCAACTCAAACCATTACAAGTCCCATAATGCACAAGTTTCAGGGACATGTCAAATCTACTGTCCCAGATGGACCAAGCAGAGAGGAAAAGCATTAGGAACCAAGCAGCAGGACACCACATGCTGTACGAAGACCCCATCCTTACAGAAATTAAAATCTCTAGGGTCAAAAACATACTAAGCTGTATTTTCTGAGTCTTTTTTGCATTCTCTTGGTACCAAATACACAAACAGCACAGTACTCCAAATAGCACTTGCTGTGTTTTCAATAGACGGTTATATGAAGTTGTCAGAACATACTAACGTTCCACAAACTAATACAGATAGTTGCCACCTCATGAGATCAAAACTTTAAATCAACAAATGCTTAAGTCCTCATCTGCTTTTTCTGAATAAACACCATATCATCCTGCCACTAAAGGTGTCATACATAATGTTCTCTACTCAGTTTGTAGTGCCAAAGCAGTGATGCCCCAAGCTCCCAGCTTCACTCAAGTGTTGTGCAGTCAATAATGCAAGAACTGTGACAGTTCAGGGAGCGCAGACATTGAGAAGCACCAGTCACCAACCAGGTACTGTTGGTCAGGGTCATCAGAACGCAGCAGATGAATAAATCTTCCCACAAGACTTTGCTCATCAGCAAAGTCCTCAGGGTCAGGATCTTCAGCAGGCTGATCTGGCTGATCCTGGATCAGCGTGGATACCAAATTCATGATAGCATCAACCTGTTAGAGACAAGAGAAGCTCTGTTTAAACTACAGTACTCCATAAGCATAAACTGCCAGCAATTTATTCCAGCAATTCCCAGCAACTGGGAACATCTTTACAGCCACCCACAGTGGTGATGCTTCAGACACACGTGCCTTACACCCTGAAGAAGGGTCCCTCAGCACAAGTGGGACAGGGCAGCACAGCAGTGCAGAGGAAATCCAGATTCCAAAGGCTATGCAGCCTTCTTTAGATAGTAGACACAGTTTTAAAGGGATTGAGGGTCTTCACACCTAACAGATTACTGTCTAGGCTGAGGTGTGGTAAATCAGAAGTAGCCTCTGGGATGAGGTTAGGTAAGATGTTCAAAGACATTTAAGAACACAGGAGGAAGAATTACCAAGTGGGATAAAGCCTGTGCCAGGGAAGTCAGGGGCATGCAGGCTGGGAAACAAAGCATGCCCTGCATGAAGTCACTAAGTGTGTTTTCAGGTCTTTGAACAGCCATTTAAGTACCTAGAATTTCAAGTTAACTTATATCATACCTGTTCCTGGGACACAATTTCTGTGTTATAATCCAATACATTGCTAAGCACGTAACAACTCATGCTCTTCCTGGACTCGTAATCAAAGTACTCAAAGAGTGGGTGAAAATGTTTTAGTTTCAGAACTGTCAGGATATTGTTGTAAGTATCAACTGGGATTTTCAAAAGTCTAGTCAGCTCCTTTGAAACGGCACTGCTTGTTGCAATACTAGAAGAAAATATATGCAAAAAACCCCAGTTAGTCAATGGTTCACACTTGTAGATGGGTTTAAAGTCTGCTTCAGAGTACCAATTCTGAGGCATGCAACAACCACCAGGCAACTTGGTGATAGGGAGAAAGGAAACGAGTGTCAAAGTAAGTCAGAGCTTGCTCTTTGGGACGTACAGTAACAAATGCACGTTTTAGTTGCTGCCAGCAGAAGCAGAGTGTGGCTGCAAACGCAACAATAGCAGAACTCTGGAGTGCTGTAAGGGATGCCTACAAAATGCACACACATTGTGTGGCTGCACAGCACAACTTATGCACAGGGGAGCAAGTCCGGGTTAGTCAGGAGTTTATCAGGGCTGCTGCAGCTCGGTCTGAAGGCAGTGACCTTACACATCCAGAGCATGGCTCTGCTATCTCACCAAACGTGGTGAAATGTGGAAGACCTGATTTTAGGGTATTAATTGCCATGCCAAAAAAAATGCAAGAGACACTTACTGTTCCAGATTAAGTTTGTTGAATATTTCCACAGTAGTCTCCAACACCTTGTCAACATAGTCCACACGGTCTGGGTAGCATTTCATAGCCAGGTTAATGAGAGAAACTTGCAAAGACACCACATCCTCTGAGGGCATATCCTGCCGAGACTGAAATTTAAGACAGCACCAAGTTGATCTAAAGCACCGAGGTTTGCAAAAAGACACCCCCAAAACTGCATGCAGGGATACCCAACATACCTGTATAACAGTAGCAACCTGCTGTGAAAAGATATCAAACAGTTTGATATCTGCTGGGATACCAGGTCCATCTTCACGATGTGCAAATAAAGCTAACCTGGTGACAGAGCAAGGAAAGCAGCTTGGTCAGGATTGCTTTTCCACTCCTCAGATACAGAGCAGAAGGAGGGACTGGCAAAAAAAGCAAGTCCTTTAGGTATATTTGGAAGCTCTATTATAAGCAAAAAGGAAATTAATGGAAGTCATAAGCCTTATGAGCAACTGAGCCTGGTAACTATCAGTCCTGGAAGAGAGTGCTGACAGAAAAGGCAAGGAAGGACATTTCATAACTCATGTTCTTCAGCTAGAAGCAAGTGCTCTGTTTTTTCCAGCAGATAAAGAGGTATAGAGTAGGCTGATGGAAGAGTAAATATCCTACATTTACTGAAATTAGACACTCAGTAGCATCCTCCACAAAACAGCCTCCGGAAACAAAACCACACAAAAGGAATATGCTGACTTAACTGTTCTTTGTCGCTAAAGACCAACCTGTTTGGAACTTACACTATTTGCACAGAACAAAACACAAAGTGAACTTGAGAAGAATGGAGAAGTGAAGAATATTTTTGGAGGGGGTGGGAGCAAGAAATTGCCATCCAGCAGGCATTCAGGAAGTGGTGAGAGGTATTTTCATCTGTAAGAGGAGAAAGTCATGACAACCACCATTTTTGCAAAAATGAGATACAGGATAGAAATCACCACTATCAGAAGACTAACACCTTACCAGAGCTGCAGCTTAAAAAGCTCAGCACTACTACCTTGACTTCCTAATTATTGAGATTATTCTATTCTGAATTAGAAAAAGAACTACAAAAATATTTAGGAAAAGGTACTGCAATATTTTTTTTTAGTTCTTTCTACAGAGTTTTTCTGCTTTGATTCTGAATGAACTCTGAATCTGAAATAAAGATACTCATAAGAAAAGTCCAGGAGGTCTAAAAACTTCACTGCCAGAAAAAATAAGACATTGAACTATTCTTATATTTGATTAGGGTGGTAAGAAGCAGACTTTCTAAAGCCAGGAACAATCACTGCTTTTTCTTAGAGGCACAAGGCAGCTTTCCTTGGCAACAGTTCAGTGTAAAGCCAGCAGTGCTACAAGGTATGAACAAGCTGCAGGCAGATGGCAGCATAATTAAAAGTCATGAATGGCTTAGTAAGGCAACAAAGATCCCAAAGCAGCAAGACAATTTACAGAGATTCCTTTAGCAGGAAAGCCCCACAGGAATAAGGATAAAATTTTCACAAGCCTCTTCAGCAGTCACTGATGTTCAGATTCAGTTACCCAATGGCAGCTGAAACAAAGATGAGAAATGCCAAGAAGCACAACCTATACAGGGCAGCTTCACATCTTAACTACACAATACTGAAGCTCTTGGCCATTGCTGCTACCAGCTCCAACACAAACACGAGAGCAACACCCTCCCTACACGCGTGGATTCCAAGGACAGATCCACTCATATGTTCCAACACTGGCAGCAACAGTACAGTCAAAATCTCAAGCTGTTAGCAAAGATACCCATCGCATTTGCCACCTTTCTGCCCTTTTTCTACAGCCCAGAGAGCTCTGGAAGCCTTCAGTGGCCCAACAGCCCCCAGCAGTGGTAAGGCTGGGAGAACAGAGGGTCACTGGTGGTCAGTCCCTTACTGGTGTTTGTAACAGTAAGAACACAAAAAACTTACTCTGGAGGTGATACCAAAGTTTAGCAGCAAAAGCTACACAAGGAAAACCTTCTCACAGGAATGACACTGCCACACTCCAGTGTAAGAGCCCAGCAAAATATCCCGTGACCTCTTTTAAAAGTAATCAAGATAGTCTAAAAAATCAGTTACAGGCAATATTTCTTGGGATTTGTTGGTTTTGTGGTGTTTGGGGTTTACAGTTTGGGGTTTTTAAAGCTAACAAAATTAAGAAAAATCTGAGCTACAGCATCGAAGTGTGGGAAACCAATGAACTCCTGTGAACATCTCTGTATGACGACAGCAAAGTGTCTCTGATAAATGCACAAACACTGAAAGGTATTCAAATAAAACCAAAGCCTTGAACATATAGATCTGACACAACCTGGAGAAAAACTACAGACTTGGCAAGTAAAAAATTCAAGATCCAAAGTTATACCAGTCATGCCCAATACACACAAGTCATCTTGAGGCTTTAGAGAAGGTGCAGTAATCCTACCCCATACTGAATGCCAGCAGGACCCAAGATCCCTGTGGTACCTGAAGTCCTCACATTGGTACGTGGACCAGGTGTATGAAGGTACATGTTGGGATGCAAATGCAAAGGACAAGGCTTTTCTAGGGCCTGAGACAGGCCATGCAAGCACACTTCCTTTCTGCAGTAAGGAAGTGCAGGTGCTCACTGAAAATCTGTGTTTCCTTTCAGGATACAAATTCAAACTTCAGTTTGACCTTAAAAGTCTTCCAAACTAAAGGCTTCTATGATTTCTCCCCCAGATCTGAACTCAGTGCAAGCAGTTTTAAGCAGTACCTCCACAGGAAAAACACACTTTTGGGAGAACAGTCAAGATGCTAGTGGCAAGCTAAGAATTAAGAAGGTAGTCCCATTTCCTACTAGCTCTGTTCTGAAGAAGCGTTATGTTCTCTGATCTTTGACCCTGCAAGGTGAAGTATCCCTGACAGATGATTTAGCCATTAGGGTCTTGAAGTTTTCAAGAGGTACCTACGAGTGATACGGCTGCCAAAGCAGGGCACTGCTGTCACTTCAGTTCCAAAGCATGAAACTGCTCAATGCTAAACGGGCTGTTACCTGGCTTAATCTGTTTACAAGTTTTAATCAGTCCATAAAGCAGGTTTCATAGGAAGCTGTAAAAGCAGAGTCCAGAGAGTAGAAGCTACAGAAATAATATTCTTCACAGCTTTAATTATCGCTGATAGAAAGACATAGAAACAGTGATATCAGAATTAAACAATTTCAAATGATAGAAGAATTATCATCTGCTTGTGTACAACACAAACTTAATTTTGAATCAAGTTCCACCCCCTTAGTCACTCACCTGTCAATTAAAGCAATAATTATATTTTTCACATTCACATTTTGGTGCAGCTCAGCACAGGCTCTGAGAAATGGGTTCAGGGTTTGGAGGTGAAATTCATCTGGGAAAACCTGAAGTTTTAGATCAATAGTCATCAAGTTATAAACTGAATTTGCCCATTGTTACACAAAAGAAAAATGCAACAGAATAATTTTTAAGCAGATAGCCACATAGTAAATACACTTTGGCCTATGAAGCTGACCTTGACTGGGAAAATGCACGAAGCAAAGGTTAAAAGACAAATGGGTAACTCAAGGGCCCACCTTTCTATTACAACTCATAACACAGGCACTGCTGCTCAGATGCTTACAAGCTACTGCAACAGGAGCAGAAAATGGATCCATCTCCACTCTGCCCATCTGGTAAAAAAGAGAGGACAAGCCATTGTGTACAAGTCCCAGTGATGAAGTTTTCCAGCCCATGAGGAAGATGTGAAAGCTGCCTGAATCTGACTAAGTGTATAGAAGTATCCCTGTGTCCCATCACTGCACCTGAACTTAGGCAGCTCACCTGTATGATGCACTCCATGAGGTACTCCTGAGCTAAAGCATCTCTACAGTTCACAACTTGCTCCAGTATTCCAGGAAGAACAATCTGGAAAAGGGGGGAAAAGGTCTTGCAGTGATTTTTACAATTACCTTCTAAGTCTATATGCACACATGCATTTTATCCAAACAGAGCAGAATTTCTAACAGTTCTCAGCTGATTTTCTACATAAAAGCTTTCAGATAAGAAGTCCCATTTTTCTGCAGTTCCATCCTTCAGAGAAAAGAACAAATCGACCAATCTCAGAAGTCTGTCCCTTTTATATACTATGCAAGCTTTGATTTCATAAGTCAGTTCTACTGCCTTTGCTAGCACATACCCAGGGTCTCAGCAGCACCACTCAAAGCTGTTTTCAGGAGCTGTATGGTGGAACTTACAAGGGACAGACTTTTAAATAATACATTTCCTTTACTGTCATTTCACACAGTAACAGTTCTTTTGAACGCTCCGGGAAGCACAGCCTCACAGCTTGTGAAGTCAATCCCAAAACACTGAATGTGCACATATCCCTTGGACCAACCCATTATTTTTCAAGAAAAATGGGAATCTGAATGGGAATTTTTACCATTTCTTGCCAATGTTACAGACAGACTTACAGGATAATGTGTGAATCATGTCCTTGGCCTGAGAACACACTGTATACCTTCACAAGTATTCACAACTTTTCCTCAGGTGAAGCGTTTGAGAAGCACTGGGATTACTGAACTTTTAGCAAAGCTGTAACACTTCCAGCTGCTCATCTGGAAGGCCAAACTGGTTCAGTTTGGAAAACGCTGGTGAAGTCAGAAAGGATGCAGAGCCATCCCACCTGCTTGTATCGTTCCACATTAACCCCTTCCAGCTGACTGAGGCGAACCAGGTTTGTTCCCACGAGGATCCTCAGCTCCTGCCTCTCACGCTCCCTTTTCTCTCTGTCCCGACTGTGGCCCTGGTGCTGCATTCGCACCCAGAGTTTGTTCATCTCAGCAAAGTTCAGCAGCACAAAATCCATCGAGTCACTGATGTCTCCAGTGGTTTCTTCACTGCAATTGGTAAGAGGTTAAGAACAGAAAAGCTTGTCAGAGGTATTCATCCTTCCAGCCACTGCTGAACATACAAGTTTCAAGAAGGTTAGAGGGTGGGGAAGTGCAGGGCAAGATTTCTAGGTTCATAACAAAGGTACGTATCCTCACTTGTGAGAAACTTTAGCGCTAGAAGAGAATTCTTAACGGACAAAACACCTGCCAAGTCTATAGAATTCTAACGTATCTCCTTCTCTCAAATCTGAAGTAAGTCACACAGAAAATTTAAATCAGCTCTATAAACAGTAATTTTATCAAGTTATATAGCCCATCCTTCTTACTCTGCTTGCTCGCCTTCATCTGGTAAGATATTCCTGGTACACTGCAGGAGATAGTTTCTAAGAAAGAGGCCTCTAAGAGGATGCTGCACGCCACGGCACATCTCCACCAGGTCTTTCAAAATATCTTTCCTGGACTGTGGAAATGACTTGACATAGACAACACCTACTGTTATCAGTAGATACCTGCAAAAGGCAGAGAGTCAATCAATCACAAAGTAACAACATCACACTTAAAGGCAATAGTTCCTTTTGTCCATAATGGCGGGATTACCAAAGCGCAAAAAAAAGCAATAAAATGATCACCTGGGTCCCATAAATTTGGATATTTAGTCAGCTTTCAACTCCTATTCTCCTCTGCTACAGAGCACAGGAAGTCTGAACAGCCACTAGACCTCATTACAATGCTTGTTACACTGAAGGTATAAATGCTCACAAAGTTCTCAATGCTCTCAGGCCAGCTCATTCATACTTCCAGCATCCCACTAAGCTGGAAAACAGCTCTGACACATATAGATGAGTAACTATGATGGGGAAGTAGCTCAGCCTCTCTCACACTATAGTCTAGCAGGATAGGAACTACTGGCTTTGTGCTCATTCCCTCAGCACCTCTGCATCAGGAATATGTGAGATGCAGAAGATTGCTGCTCCAGTATATCTGGACTCCCCTTCAGCTTAGAAGAAAAAATCTACAATACTCAGAATCTACAGGTTCTGAGATTTAAAGGCCTCACCCCTCCCTGCCTGCTCCTCTGCCCCATGCACAGGCCCTCCATGAAAGCACCCTGAGTTTCATCAGGGAGAATCAGAGTCCACAAGCAGGCAGGAAGACAACTCTGATGGTTACACACAGAGGTGAAGACACTGTGGTAAGTCATCAGTCAAACTCCAGAATTGCATGAAGATGCAGCCTGGCGTGTCCAGAGCCTCTTCCTGGCATGAACATAAGGTCAGGAATGAGAAACTTGAGTACCAAGCAAAACCTAAATCCCAAAACTGACTATGTCAAAGATGTACTGCAGCCCAACAATCACATGTTTAAATATAAGCCTCACGGGCCTTCAAGTATCATTTCTGACAAGCTATCACTTTGCCAAAAAAAAAAATTCAGAAACACAGACTCTAAGAGTGAAGTCACAAACTTTCAGCTTCCTTCTCATACTTCTTATTCTCTAAAAAGCCAGAAGGTTTTGAACTTCTGTGTGGGAGAAGGTAAGATCTAGATCTTCACACAAGAGAAACAGTCAATAAATGCATAGTCAATCTCCCTGATCAGTGTGATACTTGGTTATCTTCCACTGACCAGCTCTTCACCCAAAAGCCAACTTCATTCCAAGACTGAAGTGCTTTCATCTTGGCCATGTGCAAAATTAACACACTGACAGGAGGAACTGACCTCTGCACCTGTACTCTTGCCCCAGTCTCAGAAGTTTCACAGTAATCCACTCCAGACAGGCAGAAATACTATTGACCACTATAAACTGACAGAGAAGCCAATCACTGTCTGAGCCCAGAGTTAGACAGCTATTCACCAGTTTTTAAACAAAAAAGCAAACAAAGCCAGACATCAACACACACACACTTACAGTCTTGGAATGATATTTCCAGCATACTGTACTAGCTCATAAAGGTCTGCCACTTTCCTGCCTTTGGCAAATTCATCTGTCAGGTAGACTTCCAAGTAGTGTAGCTCATCAGAAATTGCCATGTCTTTTTCTCATAGTTAAGGATTTGAAGTTAGGATGTCCACAACATATTTTCATAGTAATTTGCTCATTCACACCCAGGAAGAAAGATGCTATACCAAATACAAACATGCCCAAGCAGGCAGTACTTCTGAACAGTAATTATGACTGCTATAAATGTGCAGAATTAACCTCAAACCTTTAATCAATTTTTAGCATAGTAGAAAAGAGAATAAAACAGGGAATAAAAGAGCTGCTTTACAGAGCTGATAGTGTTTTTAGAACTAGACTCCTGAAACTTCCCAGAGGAAGACATGAAAGACTATAAAGACCTGTTTTATACCAGAGAGAAAAACTGAAACTACACAGTGAGCAAATATTCTCCTACAATATATATAAATAATTGAATACTAGGGAGAAAAGTGCTAAAAAATATCTAACACGAGACACCATTGTACCAAAAAAAGCAGATGAACATCCCATTCCAAATACTTTTCAACTATTAGTTTCCTCTTGAAAGGATACAGAGCTCATAATAGCTCTTTGGAGATAACATGGAAGTCCGCAGCTCCCCAAGCATGTTGGAAGCATGTTTCAGAGCATCCATGAGCTTGTTCTTGTCCTTCAGAGGAAGGAAGAGAAAAGTCCATTAGAAATTACACTAGGCAGCTGCAGGGTTTCTTATCTATTAAAAAAAATCTCAATTGGTTTAGTATCTAGCTTGTACTACACCACCCATGAACTAAGTGAACATTTTACCTGAGGTGATAAGAAGATGCTTCTGAAGACAGCTACAGTAATAAATTGCAATACTAACGGTAGAAAATTCTAAATCATTCTGCTTATGCAGCAATCTCCACTCAACACTCAGATTCTATCCAGCAAGCAAAATAGAACAGGTTCCCCTCCTCCAAATGTGGTCTGTTGTTTTGCTCACATCTCACAGATCTCCTAGAAACCTCTAGGAGACAGACAATGCACACTGCCATCATCACCTTCCCCTCCTCACCCACAAAAAAAAACCTCACTGAAAGCCACCCCTAACTAGTCTGCATTTCAATTACACTTCTGGGGCATTTAATCACCTGGCAGCACAGGATACAACCACAAACCTCTAATCTACCACTTATACAGACTTGAGCAGCCCATCATAAGCAGTAGCAGTAAGTTTTGAGGGAGAACAAAAAGAATTGCTAGCATGACCCATTTAGTGTATTTATACTGCCACTTAATCACAGATAGCAGTGAAAAATGCAGCTGCACCTACTTGAAGATTTCCAAAGCGTTCAACTGAGCACAAAACTGGAAGAGGTGTTACACTTCTTGCTACTGTCATTTGGCTGTAAACAAAGTTAGCTTGGCTAACCACATGAAAACATATGGGAATATTTAAGTTTTCATTGCAATTTTAGCAGTTTCTCCAAATAAAAACTGAGGCTTCTCAAACCCAGGAAAGCTGTGTGATACATAGTCTGCCTGAATTGGCTACAATTCACAGATAAAAATCTGAGCACAGCACCAGCCTCTGGTGTTTTCCAGTCACAGAGGAATTCACACGTCCATCTACAGTTAATCACTACAAAACTGATCCTACGCAGCCTCTCAGTCCGACAGTCACACCAAGAGAAGGCTACATGAAAAAAACCAACAGAATTGTGGACATAAACGACCTCATAAAAAAGTTCATCTTATGTTTATTTAAATGCAAGCATGTGAATTATAAAGGGACATCTTTAACTTGTCAAATACTGGAGCAAAATCGGGACGACACATTCAAAGAATACCCAAAGCTCAATCTCAATGAGCAGCTGCCTCATTTACTGTCACAGCTTCTGGCACAAAGATACATAAAGGGTTAATTTTCCTCACAGCACTAGATTGGTATTGATTTACTGTTTTATTCCTAGCAGACAAGAAGCTTCATTGCATTTTAAAGTCACATTCTTACCAAGCATCTTTTCATCTGGAACGACTGCACCTTCACAGCCTGAATGGCTTCATCCAGGAGTTTTTCCTGTTCATCCTGAGGAGATTGCTGTGTTGTTGGCTGGAGAAAAAAAGAAACCAAACAGAATAGCATTCAATTGTTTTTACGAAGCTGTTTATGTCTCGACTAGACCTGGATTCCCACACTTTAGAATGCACTGCAAGCGACACTGCAGTGTGACCGCTCAAGGATTGTCAGAAATAGTTGTGTGATGGAACGGAGAAAGTTCAAGTGCCCTGCAAAAACCTGAGGGGAGGTTACAGGTGAGCACCACTGCTTCTTGGACAGCAAAGCCGTGGGGGCAGAGCAGGGCCAACTTTTCCTTCCCAACATTTAGAGGTCAAGAATCCAGTGCAAGTATCTGGGAAGAAAAGCTCCAAGAGAATGCAGAGACATGACTGTGCTGAGAGGAAGCACTGTTGTTACTTCTGTCCACAGAGCTTCAAAGCAGTGCCCAGACCACACACTGCAACTGCACAGATGCTTTCTGTGCTCACAAGTCACAAGTTCTCAACTGCTATCTGAGCCACACCATTCCACTCAGCACAAGTTTCAGATAAGCAAAGGATAAAGTACAGTCAGTGCATTCCAGAATGTAGAAGCTACTTGCAGATTGGATCAGAAAGCCGCAGAGAAACAACTCTCCATATGTCCTCTTCCCAGTCACACTGCCAGTGACATTCTTGCTTCCCCTCAGAGAGGTAGGTTCTACACCTTCAACTGAAACTTCCAGTCTTTTGACTTTCCAAGGTTCATACAGCATTTTCTTAAAATATTAAATAAATCCATTGCTTACATCCACACATTTTCCCTCAATCCAGCTACAATAGGCCTTCTACTGCAGCTGCTACCCTCCCTCTATGAGAATAATGAGATCAGTTTCTACATGCATCTTTTAAGTTATTTGCTTAGATGTCCAGATGTACACAGCTCAGAACCCCTACTGCTGTCCCCACCTGCACCCAGCCTTCCTCCTAAGGCTTTACAAGGAAACACTGCCATCCACCTCTGGTTCGGGATCAGCCTTCAACAGCTCATTAGAGCATCTCCACTTCTCTCCATCTTGCAGTTGGTTTTCAGATGGCCCCTCTGAAATACTGCTGGAGGCAAAAGCACTGATGCAGGATCCCAGCTACTTCTTGTCTAGTCATGAAAAATACCAAGCACATAGTGATTTGCACAGCAGGTTCTCTGAGCCTTCAGCTTCAGTAAATTCTCAGCTATTTATACTTGTTCCCTTCATCCACTGTGCTCAGAAGGTCCCTGGTCTCCTCCTTTTAACTGCATTTCAGAAACAAGCTGGAAGGCCATGAATTACATCACCCTAATGTTTTTAAAACGCTGTCTTCAGTACCAACTCCCACGTTTTATGTGTAGAGTCCCCAGAAGTATCTGTTGAGGACTGAGATTAAAACTGAGGCCTTCATTAAAGCAGAGACATTTTAGTTTAACACCAATTTAATGTTACAGAGCATTTCACACCCCCTTACTTCTCATATTTAACTGGGTTCTTCTTCTGCAGTTGCAATCTCCGCACTATCCTTTTCCACACACAGAAAACAGAGTGCTCTGCTATACTGTTCCTGCCTTGATCATGACCTAATGAAACTCTGCTCTTGAAGCTCCTTAATCACCCAGCTGGACAAACCCAAGGCTGATCTGATCCAACACAGCTGGCAAACCTGCTTCAAGGATGTTATATGAGAAGAAGGTTCCTTCCAACCAGCACTTCTGTGACTCTGTGTGCCTCAGTAACACTCCAACTATGCACAATAACTAATTAAGGAGTGTATTTAGTCAACACAAAAAGCCATCTCTGCTAATTACAGTGACTGCACCTCTTACAAAGCTCTCTCTCTCTATAATTTAATCTATGTGCAGGTCTTCTAAAAACGATTTAAGCATAAGGAAAAAGCAGCGACCATGGCTAGGCAATCCCATTTCCCAGGCAATTCAACAGCTACAAACCCTCAGACAAACTCAAACTGTCAAACAAGTATGTTCTGCCAGCAGAAGTTTGCTGTAATTGCTAAGCTTTAATTATTCAATGGCAGATCAGACTTTTAAAGAATATAAAATGACAGTGCAGGGACTAGTGTGCAGTAATCAATACCAGAACATCACGTAACAGACTTGCTGAGTTATGTCTGTGCCAGAATGTTGGTTACACACCAAAGTCCCCTGAATCCATACCAGTGCTTTAGAGAAAAGAGATCACTACTGAGCTGAGTGCCACATGCTCTGACCACATCAAATCTCTATTAAAGCACAGCTAGGAACAGTGCAGCAGTGCTAACACTGACCACAACTTCCTAAGCCCCCTTCTCCTGATGGACATTAAGTTTTCACAGCCACCAGCCCTGCTCTTCCATCCCCAGCTGCTCTCGGGGCCAGACAGTGCTGGGAGAGCAGTTCAGGCTGTAAACCATTTAATGGCTGTAAGACAAGCCCAGCTGATTAACAGATTACCCTTCACCTGGTTCAGCCTAAAGCCACACAGAACACTGCCAGCAGGGCTGTGAAAAGGCTTTTTAACAGCAACACCAAGCCCGAGCCTTACTGAAACATACACACATTTGCTCCAACCCCGAGAAGTATTTGGCTGAGTGCATGTGCATTGGTTTCCTTACTTTCCGAGTGCAAAAACGAATCATGGCTACAAGTTCGGGCCTATACTTTTCATTATACCAGCTAAGAGCTCAGCAGATACATTTGTATCTTCTTACAGAACTTGAACCACTGTAGCTTAGCAGCAGTTGGGGAAAAAATTGGAGTTTCATTCATTTACAGTGTCAGCTTTACATTAAACTCTGTCTGCATTAACAGAAGACCAAGAACACTTCCATTTCTGCTCTAAATTTGAACAGCCAGGCCCCATGTTGTATTTAACACTAGGACTAAGTACTGAATTCATCAATATAAACATTTTCATATTAACACAAGATATTAATTTATTTCTTTAGTAACTCTCCAAGATATGGAGAATTAAGAAAGAGGACAATTCAATTTGTATGTGTGCTGATTTGAGGACCGAGAAGGTGATTAGTCTACACAAAGATGTCTTTACTACATGGGCACTGCACTTCATGTCTGAAGAAAGTCCAGCTATAGCATTTTCAAGTGGCACGGGGAGCAAAATAACCTACACTGCTGTCAAAAGCACACAACAGGAGCAGTTGTGTCACTTGAGGGATTGTTTGGAGCAGCTTTACTTCCGTAGGAATAGAAAACATCTTAGCAGCAGCACCAGTGAACAAGTTCCAACTCTTACTTTTCAAAGTCTCAATATGTATCAGCTTGCCCTTTTCTTCCAACTTCAGAAGGCGAGCTACTTTCAGCTTCAGAACTGCAGGGGTTCCCACACATAACCTGGTTATTGTCAAATGATACACAAGATCACATCAAGACACATATCCTACTAACACATGCCTGAAGTTTGAGGCTGTGGTGACAAAAGGCAAAGGCAAGAGGACATATAGCAAAAGGCTCCCAGTGACATCCAGCAGAGCACACACCGAGTCAGAACACAGTTCTGTCAGATTCCATGTTGAATAAAGCTGTTTACGTTCTGTATTTTACACTTAAATTACCAACCTAGTAACATAAGATGGTATTTTCAAGTGTCATTTTATCAAAAAGCAACTGTGGAGTCCTAGGCCCATCTACAAAACCAATCTTGAACACCACCTTTTGAAGTGGAGGATACTTTGACCCGGGGCAAAAGCAGCAGTACAGAATATCCTGCCTTGTCAACTACATGTACAACAAGGTACAAACCCCTGCCTGAGCACAAGAGAAGCAATTTATAGCAATTATGCAGCTATTTAGACTTTAGAAATGTCTGAGCTATACCCACACCAGAGACACTGCAATGTTGTAGGAAAAAAGGACAGTTGATGTGAAGTTTTGCTCGACTCACTTTTCCTCTGAAGCAATGAGGAAGCAAGTGAGCAGTGAAGGGACAGAGAACTGCCTCTCCCGGCTGCACCAGCAGTTCCTGCACAAGAGACAAAAGCTTTTTGCTAGCTTTGAGCACAGGGCCAGCGTAAGTTACTACATGCAAGTTATGGAAAACTCACAGCAGATGAATTTGGAGGGGGGGTGAAGAAAGCTAGCTTTTGGTGTGGGTTTTTTGGTGTGCTTTTTTTTGTACCTTTCAGTTTTGTTTCTTTGGCTTTTTTTTTTTCTAATAAAGGCTAATAAACTAAATTTTAAGTTGTGCTGGAAAAAAAAGTTTTTAAACACAGAACAGCTTGAAACCAGCTGACCAGAACAGTTAATACAAGTTATCCTGCAGATAACAATTAGGGAAGTGTATTACTGCAGCAGCAAACATTATTCTGGACCATGCCTGTCCTCATAACAGCCATTACTCCTGAACATACAAACCAAACATTGCAGCTATTGTGTAAGATTTACTCATTTTCTAACACTCAGTTCCATGAGATTCATTTCATTTATTTCATTCATTCCATGAGATGAGCTGCACTCTAGGGAGGGGGCCAAAAAAATAACCACTGTGCTGACTTATTTCACTTAAAAATCTGGTACCTTGGAGTACTCAATGACACAGTACTGAAAGAGAGCAGAGTTCAAGGGAGCTTGTCAAGTCTAAAAGTTCATGTTCTGACACACAGGTGCCTTAAGCTGCATGCAAAGTATAAATAAAAATGAGTAAAAGGTTTTGCTTCCATTCCATTCGAAAGTGCATTTTCATCTCCAAAAGTCCTTTTCTTCAGTTAACTGATGTGCTTACAGCCTGTTCCACACGCCTGTACTGAATACCACAAGAAATGACATTTACCCAAGGAGGTTTTCCTGCCTCCTCCCAGATGGATGTCACTGAGACTACCTGCCAGCACTGCTGAGCCATTTCAAATGACTGCTGCCCAAGAGAGAGGAGGGGTGAGCTGCAGCAGCAGCAGCACACTGCCAGCCCGCAGGTGAAGCCTGGGTGCACTCAGTGCGCTGCGGGCTAACCTGCTGAGGGAATTACCCCCCGCTCCCCAAAAAAGCATGAGCATTTGATACCACACAGGAAGCATTTCTCTGCAACACTGCAGGCTGCAGAACTTCTATTACTTCTCACAGTATAGGAGCTCAGAGATAAACCAGAGATGAAAGCATCCTTCACGTGTTGAAACTGGTACTTACTGCTACAGGAAGCCACAAGATACTATTAAGTATTAAAGAGATGGGACTTTTTATTCAGGTTATGATCAAAAGCCACCACAGCCCTCTTAAAAACAAGTCATGTTAAAGGTACTTAAGCATTCAGCTTCAAGGTTTAAGCCAAACTCAGCCACAGGAAATCACAGAGGAGCCTAATTTGGCAGAGGGAATTATCCCGTGTTTAACACCTGTGATTATCCCATGTTCAACATCTGTAACTTTATTTTTTCTGAATCACCTGACAACAGCTATTCTTAGAAAGAAGCCATGAGACCAGACGAGTGTCTGGCCAGTTCCCATGGAAATGACAGGCAGAGAAAAGTAATTTAATTGCTGAATTAATGACTACCACAAAATATTTGTGTGGGGGACAGAGACTGGTGGCTATATAGATTTAGCATTTCTCATCAACCCTTTCAGTATTTCACACTCCTCTTTCAAGTAACACTATAGGTTTTGCCCAGCCCCAAAGACACAGAGATCAACATACATATAACTTTAAAAAGAAATTCTGTTCCAAAAACCTAAGAACTGAGCAATCTCCTCTTTATAAAGCAGTTATTTTCTGCCTCACTACCTATATACTGTTAGCACCGTTTACTTGGAACATTTAGGTTAATTACACATTGTGGTGGCTACAGCAAGTGCTGCTTAAAATTTTATTGACTATTACATACCACTGAAGGCAAATCAAAGATATTTGTGTTTTATTAGGAAATTTGATTGTCCCCTTAGTCTCATTGAGGATTGAAAAGTATTTCTCAGTATGCATTACTTCCATGTGGAAATTTCAGGTCACACAGAATGAATGAGGTTGGAAAGATCGAGTCCAACCTGGGGCCGAACACCTCCTTGTCAGCCAAACCGTGGCACTCAGAGCCACGTCCAGTGTCCAGTCCTTCCTTAAACATCTCCAGGGACCGCGACTCCGCTGCCTCCGTGGGCAGTCCGTTCTCATGTCTAATCATCCGTTTTGTGAATAAATTCCTCCAAATGTCCAATTTGAACCTCCCCCGACACATCTTAAGCCTATGCCTTCTTGTCCTATTGCTAACATCCTGCGAGAAGAGGCTGACCCTCGCCTCGCTGCCTCCCTGCCTAACATCAACATTTGCGGCAAAGAGCGCTAATGAGCTGCGCCCACCAATGCACAACCACTTCTTCTGCCGGAAAAGAAAGGAAGTTTACTCGGGAAGCCTACGACAGCAGTCTTGGAGGGTCAGGACGGACTGGAGCGCAGGTTGTAAGGCAGACAACCAGGGCACACGTGCACAGAACAGACAGTGACACAAGCCCGCGTTTAACAGGGGCAAAAATAGAGCGAAAAGGAGCGCTAGTACGGCGGCGATTCCCCAGTAAAAACACCACCTTTCCCCGCGCCCCTGGGAGCAAAGGGGCTGAAGGCAGCGAGGCGGGGACCCGGNGGCCGGGCCGCGGGACGCTCCGCGCTGCCGGGCCCGCAGCCGGCCCGGTGCTAGTCCTGCCCGGATCAGCGGGGCCGGCCGGGCGGGCCCGGCAGTGCTCACCGAACCCCAGGGCAGCCGCGCCCGCCCTGGCTCTGGTGGATGTGCTGGGAGTCCCAGACCCGCAGGCCCGCGGGCTCCACGAGCCATGGCCGGCCCTGCAGTGCAAAGCTGCTGCTGCTGCTGCTGCTGCTGCTGCTGCTGCTGCACATCGTCAGAGAAGGGGCGGCGTTGCCCCGGCAGCACCCCGAGCCCTAAGGCCGTGCTGCAGCCGGTCCGAGGAACCTTGGATCGAGTCCTGTGGGACATTCTGTCTTGTAGCTGTGGGTTTGACGAGGGCTTTGTGTTCTGGGTGTTTTGCAGAAAAGCTGAGGAGTATCTGCGGCTGTCCCAGGTGAAGTGCACGGGGTTAATGGCTCAAATGACGGCGACAAGCATTGCTGTGATGTGTCTGGACCTGGCGGCGAGTTTCATGAAACAACCAGTTGACAAAGTAAGGTGGAGTGTGTGACTTGGCTGGCTGGTGCATTCTGCCTGACTCCACAAAACCATTGTTCTGTAGTGTGTGTTGGGAGCAGGAATGGGAAATAATAACTAACTTTCCCCTAAATCCTACAGTTTGCTGTGTTAGACCTTTCACTGTTCAGTTTGAAACAGTGAAAATTGAGATCACCATCACAGGCCCTTCACAAATTGAGCTTGCTTTGGTACAATTTGAACTTAATTTCAACTCTTGTAGTAACAAATAAATTACCAACAAGGATGTTAAATTTAAGATCAGTCCCCTTTTACTGTGGGAAGAAAGCAATTCTGCAAGAAATCTCTCACTTAGACCTGTAAACCTCCATCCCTAAATCTGCCAGGTGAATAGCACTGAGCTGTCAAAATAATGCCTGGTACGACCTATTCATGATTGTCCATTTACAGCAGAGGAGAATTTAATTGGACCTGACTCCTTGAAGGTGTTACTCGTGTCTTCAACCCCAGACTTCGGTAATTTTGTCACTAACTGCCTTGTGATAAAGGGGCCATGTCATATATGGAAATGTCAAACCTCAGTTCCACTGAAACCATCTAGAAATATCACTGCATTAAAAGATGTGGCATTCCTAGGTGGTTAATCTCTCTGTGTGCAGTCAAAACATACATTATTCATTGTACAAATTTGTTTAATGTAGTAACTGAACTTAATGGTTGTGTTGGTTGCCTGATTAGGATGTCAGGAAGGAATCTTGCTGATTCTTGAGGCTTGTCTTTGGTTTCTTGACAGAGCTATTGTGTTAAACTCTCTGGTTTGAACAAGACCACCTACCAGAGCTCCATGAAGTCTTTGGAGTGTTTGCTAGAGGTGAACCAACGGCTGGGGATGCGAGACTTGGCTGTGCAGTTTTGCTGCTCAGAGGCAGTGAACATGGCTTCAGAAATCCTGCAGAGGTGAGGAAGGTCTTGTGGGCACACTGGGAACTACAAGTAAGGTTCTTTGTTCTTTAGGTGTGTGAAGAGCTTGATGTTTGCAAGGGCCAGATACCACCTACTGAGGTGACTTCTTGGCACTGAAAATCCAGCCATGAGCTTGGCCACTTTTTAGAATATCTGTTAGAAAGATTTAGTCTGTGAATCTCAGCAAGTCATTGTCTAACTTGAAATTTTTCAGCTGGGAATAGTGTAAAAAATATAGGACTCTTAATCCCTGTATTAGCCCATAGCATCACATTGTCATCCATTCAACTGCTGGTCATGGCACAGTTCAGAAGTAATGCTCAGTAGAAATAAATTCTCCCTTTTGGGGATACAGATCTCTTAAAATGCACATCACTTTACCTGTAAAACCAATAGGTGGAACAGTCCAGTGGAGATTAATCAGAGTTAACTAAAATTTCCCATTCTGTATCATCTGCTTTAACCAGAGCAGTCCCTGAGGAGCTCTGTTCTGCCGTGCTGTCACCCTGATAGCACACGTTTAAATGCTCTTAGGTCAGTGTACAAAGGCTCTGCTTGCTTGGTGCTGCTTAATACAAACTGGAAAAAAAATAGCCTAGGGCAGGTGGACAAAAAAAAGGACATTTTCAATGCTGCACATCCACTGTGTCATTTTCCATTTATTAGCCTTCCTCTCTGTAACATACATATTACAGGAATCAAAGAAACTGTAATGCTACCTTCTATTGTAGGATGGATTTATGCAAAGCATCTCACTGTAAATTTGAAGATGTTAGGGAAGAACTAAAAGTGCTGTGTGGATCAGGAGCAAAAGCAGTAGATTTTCCTGACATGCCTTGATCCAGATCCCCAGTTTAAAATAGCTCTAATTCCAGAAGAGGAGGTCATCCCAACCCCCTTCTTTCCCTCCTCTGTTTTGCTCCTCTCAGCCAGTAGCAGCTGTTTCTGCTTGACTGGGCTGCAGAGGCCCGAGTGGTCCAACAGACCTGTGCAGGGTCTGAGTGCCACATGACAGATGGATTTGGGAGCTTCCTGAGAGGCAGATGCACTGTGCAGTTCTCACCTGCTGTTCCCCAGGTACGAGTGCAGCCTGTCCGAAGCACAGCGAGTGGACCTGGATTTCTCCAAACCCCTGTTTATAACAGCTGCCCTCTGCACTGCATGCAGGTGAGTGTAGCCTGGGAGGCTTTCTACAGGCTGAAATTCCTGCTGAGACGCAGCCAGTGCCAGCAGCTCATTTATTCAGGGTCTTGCTGAGCACGTCCTTCTGCCCTGCTCCTGCTCCTGCTCCTGCAAAGGAAGACAGCTGGAGCAAACCAGGCCTTTCCTCATAGGGAAGTCTTCAGCGTGCACTGCACAAAGCAACAGCTTACATGGCTTTTGGTGAAATGCTGCTCAAGGTGCAGGAAGGGCTTCTGAGCACCAAGAAGCAGCCATTCTGAAGAAGGAAAAACCCCAAGAGCTACACCATCACATCCTGAGGGTGCTGTAGCATTTGGGAGATGGCTCTGATAGCTGTAGGCCCATGTCAGCTAAGAGAGGTGTGTGACTCAGCCAGCACTTGGGAAGAATTTACTTGTATGCAAAGATCTTCCTCCCTCAGCATTACACCTTGTGAGAGTCTTACTCAGCAGTACGGGTGCTGTGTAGTTGCACAGCTCCTGACAAGGGCTCTCTTGACACAGAGTCACATTCAGCTTTTTGTTGTAGTGGCATTTTGTCCTGGTTCCCTGAAAATCTGAAAAGTTACCTTTTCCTGAAACAATTCCTTATGTAAGTTGAACTCATCCTGAATTTCAGTTGAGCTGTATTGACTGAATAGTGTAGGGGTCTGTTTTTTAAGCAGGTTTGTTTCTGAGTGAGACAAGGATAGGTGGGACAGAAATTCAGACCTGCCTTCCTCATTCTCACAGGCACTATTGGTACAGTAATTATCACATCACCTAAGTGATAGTTGCTGGAGTGTTGCTTTGTACAGACATAACTTTCTCTTGTAGGTGTTTGAAGCTAAAAGTGGACAAAACTAAAATGTTGGCTACATCTGGAGTGAAAAAAACTATATTTGACCGGCTGTGCAATCAGCTGGCGAAGATAAGCCAGCAACTCAGCAGTAAGTTTTTGGCTCTGTCCCTGTAAGACAGCACACCCATCCCATGGCCTCACAGTGCCCCATCCTGTTGCCCTGGGGATTTCAGTCTCATCACTTTCAGCCGTCCCCTTTCAGCCAAATCTGCCCATCCATTCCAGTGTGCTTCCTGCAGCCCAGTTCCACTCACAGTCCTTGCTTCTGAAGAGGTCACAATAGCTTAGCAAGGACACAAATAGGAAAAAAGTGGCAAGGACAAAAATAATGTTTTCCTCTCTTCTCAAATGCTCACTGCTCTACCGTCTCTGCTGCTGCAATTTATTCCTTGTTTCTCCCATACTACCTGACCTATCATGGATTCCTCCCTCTTGCCTGGTTTCTGCATCCTGTTAACATGGCAACCTGGCACACAAATTATCACAAACATCTTCCTCAGGCTGACTCACTCCTGTGCTTTCCTTTCTCCCAATGCAGGATTAACAAGCATAAACCTTGCTGTTCTGGTACCAATTCAGCCATTCCCTGGCACCACCCCTCCTCATACACTGGGCAGATGTCAGGAATATTTCTTGCCCATTGTTGAGCCTGCAGCTCTCTCTGCTCCTTTTTGTGGGGGAGAAAGCCTGAAACACAATATGTGCCCTAATGTCCTTGTATTTCTGCTGTTTCCTCTTTCTCCTTTTTCCTTTTCCAGGCTTTCATTTCTTACTTTCCCACTGAAAGTTATCTTCTCTCACTGTGTCTTCATACCCTGATGCTTTCTGCAACGTTGCCTGAATCTAACCCAAAAGCTGCTACTTTCTCTTAGGCATGTACCCTATAAAAACCCAAACATTACCCCAGCACTAAAGCAACTAAAGACAACTGGGAGTTTCCATAAGAATTCAGGGAAGAGTATGCATCTACCTAGACAGCCCCCTGCCTGTTTTGGGTATCTGTAAAAATTGTGGGACTAGAATAGAAGGGAAAGAAATAATTGATAATCCTGCCTGCGTGACCTGTAAGGGTAGCAGTGTGGTTTGGGGCAATGAACTAATGAACATGGTGGATCACTGTGGTTACCAATGCAGCAGCAGCTTGATGCTGATTAGCAGCCTGCTAATTAAAGCAGCCAGTCAGTCCATGCCATACTTGAAGTGCTGGTACCTCTTGTAGAGCTTGAGCATCAGTCTAGACCAGACAGCTGCTCTGACTGGACAACAGAACTTGTGGAAGGTGGCACTGCCTTCAAAGAATTACATTTAAGTCACCCTTGGAGCCCCAAACACCATTCAAAAGCAAAGCAACTTCCTTGTTTTTTTAGAAGATGTTCCACTGGCTGCAGAGACACCTGACAGCTTGCAGAGTGCCCTGGAGCAGTGTGAGCAGGAAGCTGGTAAGTTGTGTTTAGCTGTGAGTGAAAATCACCTCACTGGAGTCGTTCTGAGCTTTGTTGCTGCTCAGTGTTTTTTGTGATGGGCCATGATGCTCCAGCTGCCAGCAGCTCTCTCAGTCCTGCAAACCTCTGTGGAAGCACAAAGAGCCTGGCAGCAGGACCGTGGAGTTAATACTGAGTAGTCCCAGTAGAATGAAGGACAGCTGCTCTGTTCAGACACAGAGGTGCAGAGGTGACTGTCCTGGCAGGTGAGGGGAGCAGTAAGCAGGATCAGACAGAAAGCACAGGGACAGCCCCCTCCTGGTGTCCGCACATTTGCTCACTGCCTGTTACCCCAGCAGCATGCTGCCCGTGATGGCCTCTCTCATGGGCTTTCTTGTTTCCTCACAGACTCTGAAGAGGATGAGGAAGTGCCATGTAAACGGCCAAAGACTGAAACAAATCAGGACTATGAAGAATGGAAAAAGAAAATCCTGGAGAACGCTGCTAAGGCACGAGAGACAAGGAGTACTGAGTCTGTAATGCCACCCAGTAATGTAACTGCTGCTTGCTCTTGATTTTAACTCGCCCTCTGCTCTAACAAAAGATCCAGTAGCATAGGAGTGATGGCTGCCTGGCAGACAGCTGATTTTATTTAGGTTTTAAGTATTTAAGAATGTGATTTTTAATAATAGACACCACAGAGTGATGGGATTTTACAGGAAGTGTGTGTGACTGCTCACCAGGCTGTGGCATTAGGGGTAGAATAGTTTCATTCTCTTGCTGCAAGAAGCAGGTAACATTCTAATGCTACTTTAAGTGTAAATAAGTTGCAAGTTACAGGTCCTTGGACCCCTACCTGGAAGCAGTCCGTGAAATAAGAAGGAGGAGAACTAACAGTGCCTTGTTAAACTGCAAAGCCAGCAGAGAAATAAAGCCTTATTTTTTTTTAGGTTTTTGGCGTTTTTTTAAATAAATATTGTTTAGTCAATGAATTTGACTTATTTTCATGTGTAAAGGAATGAAATCTCTTGTGCGTTTGTAAGGGGTCCCAAATATTCCAAGAAACAACAAAAGTACTGGAGGGAAAAGCTTTGTATTATGACATCATGTTCTTGGCACAGGTACTTGGAATGCAAAATAAAAAACATGGAGGAGATGCCTGTGCCTTCAGAAGGAAGATATCCACAGGGAAAGGATGTTGACTGGGTGACAGACTTTTTGTGTGTCACAGTCATAAGCTTAGAGAAGAGGTCTTTGTTCCATTTCTCTTCCATGTTTTCTGCCTGGCCCATATCTCTGGACCTACCCAGTAATACTTTCAGGTTTGTTTGGCAGGGAGGCTTAAACCAAAGTTGATTCATATTCTTATTGCACTTCATGAAATTTATTAGTATTCATTCAGAAATATACAGACCAATGAATACAATGACATTCAGCATGCAGTAACACTGTGAAAGGAAAACATGAACAAAAGTGGGCCTTCATAGAAGGTGATAAATTACCAAGATTATTCTCTGTCCCAGTTCTGGAAATGCTGCAGAAGTCAGGACTAAGCAAAGTGAGAGGCATTGAGTGGAGAAGATAGCTAGAGTAAGCCAGTCCTACAAACCTCATCATTAGCAACCAACACTTCTGCAAATTCAAGGGATGTGAAAGTCCATAAAGTTTACAGGTGCCTTTGCTGGAAAGCTGCTTTTAGTAATATTAGTTTCCATTTTTCCGAAGAGCCCATCCAGTTCACACTGAGTATTGCAGAATCCAGAACAGGAAACCACAGGTTTAATAAATAGTGTTGAACTTTTATCTCAGAGATTGTAAGTGGCTCCCACTCTACACATAAGAGTTTAAAATCCAAAATAAGTTAAATATTGTGAAGAAAAGGTTTAATGTTCAAGAGCAAAGTGAGGGGGGATAAAGGGCTTCAACCTCCTAACTGGACTAAAGGCAGAGTCTGGCAGCACTCTTGTTTCCCTGTCACTGAACCTATTAGAAATGAAACCTTTTTTGCATGTCACACCATACCAGCTCCTCAGACTGCATTAAGATTTCCAGAGAGGAGAAACAAATCCTCAAACGAAAACTTAGCAACTTAAGTGCTGCAGTCATGGATAATGAAAAGCACTTACAAGTTTTAAAAACATAAAATCTCTGGAACTCTCCTTTTTTCTCTACAACATGAGATCTTTTGGCATAGACCCAACAGTCATTAGGTGATTTGTATGGCAGATTTTTCATGGCAGTTTCACACATCTCCTTCCAGGAGTTCAATCAGTTCAGCTCAATTCAACTTGCCCTAAGAAACGGCAGCAGTGGACTGACTTAAGTTACTTCAAACCAGGGTTCCTCATAGTTCCTAACTATGCAGTGACTATTCTTTAAAGCAGAGAGTAGAATAATAAAAAACCAAAACAACAAACCAAAACCATCCGAGCGGGAATTGCACTAAAGCAGCTTCATGTTGTAGGAAAATTAACCTTTTGGAAAGAAATACAGAAGAAAATGCTGTCTGTATCTTTTAAGTAACAAACATCTGAGGGACAAGTTGTGCCACTGTGTAGCAGTTCTCTAAAGCTGGTAACACACCTACAGCAGTCAGGAAGAAAGTCTTCAGAGATCTCGTGCTTGGTGTGAGACTAGGAGACTGCCAGGGGTTTTCTGCCATAAACACACCAACAATACTCTGCAGAATCAAAGCCTTCAGCAAGAAGTCAGCCCCAGTAACAGCCATGTTTTTCCACCACTGTATAGAACAACTAAAGACTTGTAAAAACAAAGTAGCTTCTGCTTTTAGAAATCTTGTGCCTCTTCCTTAAGGCACTTCTGGAACCGCAGCACTAACACACAAAATAATTGAGGAAGACATTCCCAAAACCTTATGTTACAAAACAGGGATAGAAATGTTTGGAGACACTGAGTCCTTCCACGGGTTCATGTCCCTCTCCAGCAGTGGTGGTGGTTTCACACAAGCTCATGCAAGCTTGACAGACATACTCTGAAATCTCTTCAGCCTGTTAGCAGCAGCCACCACATAGAAGTGTTTCTGTGAACAGAAAACAACAGTCCAAGCATGAGTGCAACCAAGGCACAGGAACTTTTCTGCAGCTGACAGGGATTTTTTTCCTGGTAAATTCATTTCCCTCTAGTGACCCCCAGCTTGTGTGGGTTGTAGTGGTTCCTGCAGAGCAGCTGGCTCTGTGAGGTTCTTCAGTGTTATTATGAATTGTACAGTGATAGGTCTTTAGATTATGTCATCTTTAAAATGCAAGTGCAGAAGTTTGCCACCAAGCAGTTGCAGTGCAGGACTGAAAAAAGTGTAAGCCTCTGGGTTAACTCCTTGGCAAGGAAATGCAACTCCCCAGTGACAGAAGAGAAGGAAATGGTCCTCACTGAGTTTGCCTCACAATTCCACAGGCATCTTCCTAACAAGATCGCTGTGTTCACCTTTTCGGGTCAATTATCTACAATCAAATAGAGACTCAAGCACAAATTATTACCTATCACTTCATAAAGACTTAGTTCAGAAGGAGCCTAGGGTCACCAGTAAGATCCTGAATGGATGGGTTTAAGCCAAATTTTTTTTTCCTCTTCCCCACACTTCCATTCTGCAGAGAGAGGCACAAACTGCCTTAAGTTATATCCCTACCCCTTAGTTACAACAGATCAATGCAACTGTTAGCAATGGAAAAAGTATAAAGAGAATAAACTTTTAATATAAAGTAGCATTTGAAGCCTCTGAATGTGTAGAAAGAAAGATGTAAAAAACTTCTAAACGCCAATCAGCATGAAAATTGAAACCAAACTTGCCAGGAAGAGAAGCAATATCCTTCTGCAGGACAAAATGCTTCATTTACAGGTAAAACCAGACTTCACAACCGATTCTTACAACCAAGGACCGATGGGCACCAGTGTGCCACCACCCAAGAGGAGGGAATGGCTCTGCCTGCGCTGGGCTGGATTTTCCCTATGGATGCAGATTTGCCAGCCTTTGCGTATTTACCTTCCATTTCCTGTGGGCCATGTAGCTCTGCAGCAGCAGCTGGGACTTCAGGCGGAGCTTGGACTTCAGGGCCTTGGCCGGGAGGTTGTTGAGCCACTCGTGCTTCAGACACTGCGTGGCGCTCATCCGGCAGCTGCAGGGGCAGGGGGGGAGCAGCGTGAGAGCCCAGCCCCTCTGCTCGGCCCCTCAGTGCCCCGTGCCCCTCTGCTGGAGACAGAGAAACTGCCCCGAGTGAAAGGACAGAGTGCAAACGCCGCTCAGCCCACCCGTGCATGGCAGCCCAAGAGCATCCTGCATGCCCCTGCAGGAGGGGTGGTGGGATGAAGGGCTGCTGGCGGCTTTGCAGTGGCTTGCTTGCGCTATGGTTAAGTTCATGAGGTAATGCATCGCTTTATTATGCAAATTCAGAGCTTTGCTAACAAAAAAGTAACATTTGTGGTGGTATCTGTCTGTCCTGGCAGCACAAGCTCATTCTGTGCCTCACATTTAAAAAGCACAATTGTCTATTTACCCTGAACTTGGATCCAGCTGAGCATACTTTATATCCTGACATCCAACAACGGCCCAAATGCCATAGCCTATCCTAAAAGGTTTGAGAAATACATGGTAATAGAGAAAATCTTGAGGTAGAGGTGTTGAGAAAAAAAGTTTAATTTGCCTTTTTTCAAATCAAAAGCCTATGCCTAACTCCTGAGCTCTGTCTGAGCTGTCACTGAGATGATGAAAAGACAACTCCTGCCTGCTCACCCTGATTTCAGCAGTCAGGGGAGGGGTGCAGGAGAGCAGAGGCTGCCACACACCTTGTGAACAACTGGGCCAACTAACCACTGCTCTCTGCAACTCACTGGCAAGACTCCTCTCTCACATACTCATTTCATTCACAGCTTCTAACCAAACTTTGCAGAGTGTCCCTCTGGACAGCCTAATCCTATTGCACAGAAAAATTGAAGACTCCAAAGTTTTAGAGTCTCACAGCAAATCATCAATACAGTCTGAGAAAAAATCCTTAGATCTCTCCTGCTGGCAATATGCTAAATTTCAGTTAATCCTTTGTTTTTCATAGGAACCTATTGTTCTAAATGGAATTAGTTCTAGAACTGGTTTGTCTGATTTAGGTAATGATCTGGAAGATGTTAATATTTTAAGCACTCCTTTGAATTCCCCTCAAACACACAATCTGATACTGTATGCATCATTTCCTGATTTGATTAGTTTTATACCACTACTCAGCAGGAGAAAAATTTCTGTACCCAGCCAACCCCCCAGCCATGGTCTGACATCAGTATGATCCTCATTCTCTGCTTTGTTCACACTTTTTATCTCAGTGGAGCCAAGAATGAGAAGCCACAAGCAGAGTTAAATCCCAAACACTCCCTAATATCTCCCAAAAGCCTGCAGAGCACTTTAGAAGAGAACAATGCACATTTCCACAGCTGCAGCTTCTGTTTATCCTCCATGGCATTTGAGAGGCATTTTTGCAATTTCTGTCAAGGCTTGTGAGAGTCCAAACTAACAATAGAAATAGTTTTTGCACAGAGAAGCAAAAGATTTAGAGACAGATTCCTATACTGCAAATCCTTCCAGATTTCCTGTGTTCTGCCTGTATTGATGCTACTGTGAAAAGCAACTTTCCTCAGTGAGGGTACACAGACACTTTCCTTTAAAACAGGGGCTTCTGAATCACTGAGGACCTGCCCAGCAAGCCCAGAGCCTGTACACAAAAATGTCACGTAGTAAGTTCTCATTGTTGGCTGCAATCCAAACAATTGGCTGGTAAGAATTTAATATCATTGGTGTTACTGTCCTCACAATCAGACACAGAGGTACCTTTTCTCCTTCACAAGTAGTCTGGAAATAAAGTCTTTGGCATCCTCTGAGAGCTGTTCAAATGCTTCTGCATCAAAATCCCAGCTGCAATTGACTACATAATTCATTGTCTCTGCATCAGTCTCTCCCAGGAATGGGGACAGGCCACTAAGCCTTAAAAAAAGAAAGATGGGGTAGGGGGAGAAGAGCAGTTATCATATGCAAGGTGTGTTTTTCCTTCTATGAACCCTCTGCTTTAAAACTGTTGTTATCTTACAGAGGGAAAAGGCTCTCAGCTATGGAGGGTTCCACTTCTCAGTCCCTGCCAAGGCAGGGGCAATGAAGTGTTGTAATTTAGTGGTACCCCCTAGCAGTTCACTCAGGTCAGGGAGCTGAGAGATCCCCAAGGAATGGATTCAGGGGGATTTAGGTAATCCCTCAGTGCTTTCCCAGCTAGGAAAGCTAGAGGGACTCAAGAGCTTTCCCAAATCGGGGCCCATATCCAAATGTGGCTTGAATTAAACAGAATTCTGAACAATAAATTACTTTTAACAGTTAGTCTCTAAGCCCAGATTTATTGCTTCCATCATTTAATACTTCATTCAGTTGGGTTTTGGCTAACATACAAATTTAAACCAGAAATTCATCCAGTTCACAGAAAACATCTGTGAATGATTCTGGGATGCAAAACAAGCTCACCAGAAGGTAGACACTTTGGACAGACAAACTGTCCATGGTTGCCATCCAGATATCAGAGAAAAGTTTCAGCCCTATTCATGACAGGTAATTTCTTAGACCCATGGCCCAACACAGATAATATTAATTCTCCTGTGCAGATGCACACCAACTTTAAGATTATAAAATGATCAGATTACAAATTTAAAAATTAATTCAAGGCCTCAAAAACACAATCAAAATTAAAATTCTCACATATTTTGGGCAACTTTTCAGAGTTAAAAAAAAAAACGACCGGACCCATTTTACTTTGTTAAGTAAGATGATAAGGGAGAAGAACATTTACAGATTTATCGAAAGGATCATTTGTTGTTTAGACACTTTGGACACACAGCGAGGTGCCTCTGCATGAAAAGCTGGGAGTCAGAGCCCGATGGGCTCAGTGGCTGCTGCATTCCTGCCCCGCAGGGCCCTTGGAGGCAGCACAGGAGCCCTGGCTGGGCACTCACAGCATGTAGGTGATGACCCCCACGCTCCACATGTCCGTGGGGAAGGAAACAAAGTCGTAGTTCACCACTTCGGGGGCCAGGAACTCGGGAGTCCCAAAATTCACCTTCAGCTTCTCACAGGGTTTGTACCTGTACCGGGAGAAGAGCCACGAGTGAGGGGCGGGGGAGCTCATCTCACCGAGGGAAGAGCAAGGCAGGGCTTTAGGGGGCATGCAGGGGAGCAGAGCCGAGTGCCCGGCAGCCAGGGCAGCACTGCAGTGACCTCAGGGAAATATTCCATCATTATCCCTCTGCCAGAGCAAAGCCAGGAGGAAGAACAGCGACACTAAACCCTGCAAAGGGCTCCCCCAAAGAGTGGGAGCAGCTTTACCCTCTGCCAGGCACCACAGGATGCTTTCCAGCAGATGTTGTCCAAAATCCATAAAACAAACAAAGCAGTTTTGATCACATAAGATTCGGAGAGCACTTCATTAGTGGGATGCACCCAGCTACAGCTCAGGGTAAACATTTGCATCACAGATGTGAACACAATATAACCACTAAGGTGAGACGGGAGAGAATTATTTGGGCTCAGGAACAAGTGACAGTGACCCCATGCAGAGGGAAATGAGACTGTTCTTTTTGCCAAACAGGGAAGCAGTGACAACTGCCCCTGACAGCAGTTGGAGTAACGTCTGTGTTCAGACAGAACAAACCACTAAAGCACTGCTTGTAAATCTTTCTCCTGCATGATCTCGTTCACAAAACTGCTTCATTAGAGGCCTGTATCTTTACCCTCCCAATTTAAAAACGAACCAAACAAAACCCCAAACTCAATGTACATTTTTTTTCCTTTCACAAGTATTTTATGGATACAGAGTCTTTGAACAGATGCTTATATACAAGCACATAAATATATATATGCATGAATGTAACAGCTTCTAGCTTAAGAAAAATCTCAAAGGGTTTAGAAAGTAATTAAAGAAATATTATTGTTCTTACTGTCATAGTAATAGAAATATTTCCTTTTTATTCTAGAGCGATTGACTTACACTCTCACAGCTTCTCTTTAAACTCATGCAAGCAAAATAAAAGAATGGACAAAAATCCCTATTTTTCCGAGGGTTTCCTGTTTCACATGGAATGGCTCAAACATCCTTTTTTTTTTTCTTTTTTTTTTTTTCCTTTAATCAACTTAGCTACTTAAAGAGTTTAGCAGATAATTTCTACAATTAGAATGTGCACCATGAAACCCTGCAATCAAGAAGTCTCTGGGTGCCTTCACAGATTCCCTAGAGTAAAAGCTCTACCTGGGGAATAATTTTGAGATAATTAGAACAGTAGTAAAGCTTTATCCAAGAGAAATGTTATTTGAAAAAGTAATTAGATAATTAATGCACACAGCAGAAAACTCATGCCTGCAAAAGCATAATGCTTAGCTCACTCACACAGAATTATTACAGAGCTATCAAAACACAACCCCCCACCAAAGAGCTACCAGAAACGTATCAGAGGTTTGTGGTTTGATTTGGTTTTGTTTTTTAAAATAATTCACAACTGAACTTTCTTACCTCCTTGCTAATCCAAAATCAATAATTTTAATCTGGTTTCCTGTGTGATTTACACATAGGATGTTTTCAGGCTACAGAAAGAGAAGAGGGTATTTTGAGTTAAATGTTTGAGAGAGAGACCTAGACATTATAAATTTCCCTCTGTAAAAAGCTACAAAAAACACATCAAATGCACCTCTTTTTTTTTTTTCCCCAATGAGAATATTTTTCAAGGTGAGGAGGGGGTGTGATGGGGTCCAAACATATTACAACTGCAGAACTGTCTATGAGCCAGCCTGGTCTAATGTCATTTGTGTAAGGTGCTAGGTAAACAGGCAGGGAAAGAACAGTTTGTATTTCTGTTTAAAAATATCAGTTATTAAGGGACCATTAGGAAAACATTGTCATTTTGCTGCAGGTTGGTTCCAGGCAGTAAAAAGTACAGACTATAGAAGATGATTGATCAGGTATTTGTCTGCTGTTAAAAAGGGGTAGGGGAAATGGAGGGAAGATTGTGGGCATTTCTAGCCAAGGAGGTTTTAGGTGGGATTTTTTTTCATTGATGATAAAAGGGGATTGTTTAATGCTACAGAGAATGAAAAGCTTCTCATTTAAGAAAGGCAAAAGCCCAGAATCCTGATGATTCCAAGCAAGCTACTGAATAGACATTGGGAAAAAGTAATCCATCTCTAAAGCTCCATTCATTGTAGGTATTAAGTCTATTCCTTTACGACGTGAGTCCATGAAATGAGAAATTACTCCTCAGTAATCAGAAACTCTGTGGTGCCTCAACCAGCACCACTAAAGCACAGAGAGCACAAACAACTGACCTTCAGATCTAAGTGGAGAATGTAATGCTGGTGCAAGTAGTGCACTCCTTCACAAATCTGTTTAGTGAACAGGATGGCATCCAGCTCTGTCAGATGGTAATTTTCATCTGTGATCCGGTCAAATAATTCCCCACCATCAAGACTAAAATTGTCACATAGAAAAGCATTAAAAACCCTAAAATCTTGCTTTAGCCCAATTTTTTTCCAAGTTGGAAGTTAGGCTCTGTAATTGAGGGTCCTAACAAAACATCCAATATAAACTGTATCAGCAGCCTCAATGACTTATTTCTCTTGAAATTAAGTATCAATCTAAATTCAAAAATGGGACAGTTGTCACTA
Organism: Donacobius atricapilla; assembly: GCA_013397315.1. Lineage (NCBI taxonomy): Eukaryota > Metazoa > Chordata > Aves > Passeriformes > Mimidae > Donacobius > Donacobius atricapilla. Next base: position 170,604 of record WBMY01003224.1, on the reverse strand, counting down.
GTGTTTGGGGGAATACATGTCAAACCCAAACCTACATGACCTGGTGATACTATGGGACCTGGAGAGCCTTCAGGAACTACTTAAAGTATCTGTTATTCACTCATCTTACTAGTCATGGGAAAATAAGTCTTCAACCTACAAAATTTACTAAATGGAACTTCTCAAACTGAAAGCTGTCTCACATGAGCTGACAACTGAACTTAATTCTGCACAAAAGAGAAAATTAGTCAGAGATAAAGCTCTGACAAGCTTTTAACCTGAAGAAATTACCTTTAAAACATTGGTTTTTCCCCTGAAAGTGAGATCAACTCTCTCTTAGGCTGGGAAACCACTCACTTTTTCACAGCTCAACACTATCATTCCCTATTTGCTTTAGTGACCTGAGAAAACCCAAACATCTGACAATTCCTGAGACCATTTAAACTTACTATTCCATGATCAAAGTGATATTATTTTTGGCTTCAAAAGCATCATAAAGCTGGATCAGGTTCACGTGATTTAACTGGTTCATGATGTTAATTTCATTTTTTACTTCCTCCTGAAAAAAATAATGTAACAAAAAATGAGCAAAATACGCTCCTAAATTTCAACATATCAAAACAGAGCTTTTAATAAAGCCTAGCAACAGCTACACCACAGATCTCAAGGGATTGGGAGTTTAATCATGAATACAGGGGATGATGAAGAATCACACCGAGGCCAAGGTTTTGCAGTATTTGATGGTACCCAAGGATGAGCTGCCCCTCGGGGCAGTGGTGCTGGGACTGGCACGGAGGGCAGGGTCAGAGCTCCCAGCAGTGTGGTTACCTTCTCTTTGGCTCCTTTCACTTTTATGATTTTGGCTGCCAGGTTGAGCCCCGTCGATATTTCCGTGCACTTGTGGACTTGCCCAAAACGCCCCCTGTGGATGCCAAGGAAAAGATGGGAAAGCAGCTCAGCACAGCTCAGCACAGAAAGCTCTCCTAGAACTATTCTTATCATGGGCAAAAATAGCCCAGTACAAAGTGAACGGAGTCGGGTGGCCAGCAGCATGGAGCTCCTCTTTCTCTCAGCTTATGAAGGATTAGTTTTATCTTTCCAGCCAGTTGTTCAGTGCTTACATTAAAATATTAAGCCCCGCTGGTCCTGCTGAGGTATGATGGCCTGGCCATGCTCTGGCTCCCTTCTGTAACTGGACCCCCTTGCTGTCCTTCAGGGATGTGTTAGTGGGTATATTAACAAGGATATTTCTGTCCTGATCTCAGAACTTTTTAAATGACCATAAGACCAGTAACTGTAGCCCTTCCACACAGCCTGCATTTCTGGCATGCTGGAAATTCTCCCCCATGTCAGGCAGATATGTTAATGCCCCTTGGGATGATTCCTAAGCACCATCTTCCCTGCTGTTGCATCACATTGCTTATGCTTATTAAGCCATATTTGTACGTGGATCAATGTGTAAATCAAACCTTCTTGTCACATAAGTAAGGATGCGAGAATACAAAAGCTGAAGCAGCTGCAGACTTCCTATGAGTGAAAACTAAACATAAGGTCAAAGTAATTATAACTCTTCCTTAATTTTCTTTAATGCACAGCTCGGCACAGAAAACAAAAGATTTTGGAAGCTGCCTGACCTAATGGGCTTTGTTGACTTTTCAAATGCTCTGAATCTGTCTGCCTTAAAGGGTACAGGTTCTTCTCATGACACTGAGGCCAGGATTATTATAAAATGAAAAAAACCAGTCACCAGGATGGCAGTCAGGCATCTGACAACGGACTGGGGCAGAAACCAGCCATCTAAGGGACATCCTTGATGTAGGAGCGGCTGAGAGTACCCAAAGGCCTCCAGCATGAACCCGCTCCCTCTGGCTGCAGAGAGCTTGTCTGTCCCTCACACACACACCTTGGGGCCAGCTGCAGAGCGCTGCAGCTCCCTGCATTTCCCCAGCAGCAGCACAGCATGGGGACAGCCACACTTACCCCCCCAGCACCTCGTGCCGACACACGGAGTAGCTCGTGGTCACCTCTGCTTGCTTCACGCTCACAATGCGGTGCTCGAAGGGGGCTGGAGGAGAGGGGCTGTCATCTGCAGGGGAGACAGGCTGGTCACTGACATTTCTGCACACATCACTGCCCTGTTTCACCTCCTCACACCGTGGATTTCACCCCACAGGATGTCAGGGGCTTTCACTGCTAAATCCCTTCTACAGACAAGGAATACAGTCCCAGAACTGAGATCAGGATTCCTCCTCCTGAATCTCTGCTTGGTTTTTTTAACAGAGTAAACCCACTGGACACCTTTAGGGGAGCAACATCTTGGTTTATGCATTAACAGAAAGGCCCACCAGAAAATATTATCTGAAAGTTTGAAAAAAATTACACTTATCATCTTTTAATTGTTACGTGCCAGCCAGAAAAACCAGCAAAAATACACAGCATTGAGGAATGAGGACAGTGATTGATAAAATCATGAAGTTCCTCTTAGCAGCAAGAATTCTGCAGACAATTTCCAAATTGAAGCTGCAATTTTTAGTGTTACAACTATTAAGTTTTGTTTGTTTCTGGTAAGTTAAATTAGTTAACTGTGATCACGTAATGAATGTCCAAGGTTTTCCAGGGTAAAGCTTCATTAAACCCACTTTTATGTCCCCCACTGAAAGCAATTTTATAATTAATCTCCAGGTATCTCAGGCTGCAATTTAACATGTATTCAGCTCAGAACACCAGAGCAGTCAGGTCATCTGCCCATGTTCTGGAACATACACACACACATATGTGCTGCCAGTAGAGAGCATTTCCTGAGACAGTGCAACCAAGTGTTCCCTCAGGAGCCAAGAGATCCATGGCCAATACCACAACAGGCCACAACAAGAAACATTTCCTGCAGTGCTGTGCTCTGGATCTCCAGTCCATAGTTTGCATGCTCTATCGGAAGGAACAAATGCTTCATCTAAAGAAAATTGATTTTTTCAAAGTTCTTGTACTTCCCCATCACACATACACTTCACACTATTTTATTTTAAATGAATTATTTTTCTTAAAACACACTTTAAAAGGAAAGTTACTATTAAAAGAATCTGTGGATTGTTATTCACAGAGTCAAATGTACCCAATGCAAATCACCCTTGAAGTGCAAGACATGGGTGTTCTACTGAGCACTGCTCCTGCTCTTATTTGTCTATACAACACACAGGAACAGCACAAAATCCTCGATGAAAGAGTTTTAAGAGTAACTATGAGCAACTTACCAATGATTTCTCCTGGAGTGGGAAGAGCTCTGCCGGCTCCCAGAGACTTGCTCTTCTCTGGTGCCTCTCCTGTACACTGCTGAGCAGCATGTCTGCTTCCCCCTGCAGTCTCAGATTCTCTCCTCTCAGACTTGGTAGCTGTTGGGGATTTTTCTGCTTTTGCTGTTTCTTGATGGGTTTTCACTTCTACTCCTGCATCTTTCACAGGCACCTTTGCAGAGGTATTCTGTGAGGTTATGGGCTCGCATTTTAATTCTGATTTCTCTTCAGCTTTTTCACCTGGTTTGGGCTTGTTCAGGAAAAGCTGTTTCTTCCCTGTTTGAGGTGCAAGTTCATTTTGCTTTTTGTCCCCTTTAACTTCTGAATTCGGCTTGGAGCTGATGTTTTTAGGACTCTGTTGTAGTTTTAATTTGTCAGGGAGCTGTTTGACTCCTTTCAAGTCTGTTGGTGTGGATTTCACTTTGGGACTTTTACCTCTGCTGTCACTTACATTTCCCTCCTTGGCCATCTCAGTCTTTTCTTTCATGTCAGTCGTATGTACACTGATGGATATTCTGCAGAGCAAACAGGACACATTTGATATTGAGGCAGGTGGCCAGCCTGTTTTTTGTAACTTTGTGGGGGAAGAAAAATCTTTAATCAAACTCATAAATTTCTATATTATTGATAAAACCTAACTGTACCAGCCTTGCTGGGATAGACTCACGAACACCAAGAGGAGAGCACCAAAAAGCCTGCTGATTCTTTTTCTGTGTCCTTGTCTCCCTACATGTCTGCCCTTCTGCTGAACAAAATGTCTCACCCTGCAAAGAGTTAATCTCACATTTGAAAACTTACCCACTTTTTGCAATTATTACAGTTGGTCTAATAAAACACCACTCATCTGGGCAGAGAGAGGATAGTGATTGCCTGTACAAATTACAGGCTGATTATCTAAATGGCTGGCTGCTCATATGGCTCACAAATCTGCTGGTTTGTATCCTTTTCCAGCTGGCTGCTCTGCGCACTCAGCCATCTGCGCTTGGGCCTTCTGATGGAATAGCATTCTTTCCACAGCTTCCTCTTAAGAATCTGACTTTGATAAACTCTCTCACTCCATCAATACTATCTTCCTTGGCATTTTAACTACGGGAAAAGTTTAATGATTTTTTTCCCTCTTGTGTTGCCTAAAAAGAATTCAGGTTAGAACCAATTCTCTGTGTTCCTAAACTCCATCAAAGACATTTGTGTGATAATGTTTGAGTCACTGTTACTGCTCCAACTGTCATGAGCAGTCTGATTTTACCGAGGCTGACTTGAAACTTGGGAAGTTGTAAAGTAGATTTTACACAATGGCAAATGAAGACAATTTCTGATGTCTGGGAGAGAACCTACCTCATTTTCACAGAGGTTATTGCCTCTTTTGGTGGAGCAACCTCATTACAAAAGATGTTATGAAAGAAAATGTTTCTGCTTTCATAAAACAAGAGTCTGAAATGTCTCATTTTCTGCATCTTTAACACCCTGGTGCTGTGCTGTGGATCTAAGCTGCTCTGGTGTGAGCTGTGAGAGCAGCTGAAGCCAGCTCTGAGCAAACACTTCCTCTGCTATCTAGACAAGCCTGAACTCAGTGGGACTCTTGGGCATTTCTCCAAGCTGGGGAACACAATGTTCCTTTGATGCCTCTGTGTGGGCTTACAAACTTCATTAAAAGTTACATCCATTTTAGAGAGGCGTTTACCACCCAAGTGACTCCACACTCCAAACCATGACAGTGCCCTGGGCTGCAGCTGCCCCTGGGGTTTATTACTCCAGCTTCTGCCTTCCAGTTACCTGCTGGCCTCCCTCATCCCCAAACCGAAATCTGGGGCTCAGACACCAAATTTGTACAGATGAACAATGCAGAAATTCCCCACCAAAGTCATACATACATTGGTGGGTGAGTATGGAAGAGTGTCTATCACCCCCACACACACATCTATAAACCACTTTACAGCCACCCACCCACCCAGAGAAGGTACTGGCATTAAAATCTGCCACAGAAGCTCCATTTGTTGGGGTTTAGTTGGTAGGGGTCTTTGGGATTTTGTTTTCTGTTGTGTGGCTTTTAAAATTTTAAATAAATGGGATTAAAATAAAATCCTAGATAAATAATCCGAAGGAAAATGGACTATGGAACACCTATATGAGGAAAACATTAACCTCGTAGAGATGAATAAAAGAACAATCCTTAGGTGACCAAGACATTGAAAACAATGAGGACAACAAACACAAGTTCTTTGATTTTGTCATACACTAATAAATATCTCAAATTCCTTTCACCCCCATGGCTGTAGAAACCAAGGAGCTGAGAGAGAGAGAGTGGTTTATAATTACTTGGGCTCCTCTGTGGTGGTCACCTTTCTATGTCAGCACACAGAAGTGCTGATACCTCAAAAACCCCCCTCCCACCTGAGCCCTGGGCTGCACAGAACTTCACACAGGGCCCCCTGAGCCTTCTGCCTTAACCCTTGTAAGGTCTCTGCACTCCCATCCCACCACGCAGGAGCTGCCTCCTTTCATGGCCTGGCTTTCCTTTCCTCCCCTCTAACACATGAGAAGGTTTCAGGTCACACAAAGCTCCCAAGGCCATTACCTGGTATGTGTCACTTCACACCCCGTGTCAGATATCGCCCGGGATGTGGAGGGCACAGCTTCCCGGGATGCCGCGCTCGGGGCTGCAGGTTTGCTTTCATTCTTCCCAGCTTTCTGATGAACAAGCTGCCTGTGGCACTCATCGAGGCGTGGGGCTTTGGCCACGTTCTGTGCTTTGGCAGGAGTATTTTGGTTGTCTGCGTGATCTTGATGCACGAAGGGAAGACCATTGTGTTGATTCAAAGCTTTGACATCGATGTCCTTTTGCTGTGAACAGCTCGTAGAGCTCTGTGTTTTGCCAGCACCTTCTACCCCTTGCTGCTGTGCTGTCCTGTCTTTAAGCTGGGGTTTGGAGTCAGATTTGTGGGCTACAGCACTGGAAGTGTCCACCTTCTCACATGCTCCCTTGTTTTCATCCAGCTTTTTCACGCTTTTTGTCTCTGAATAAAATAATGCATTAATAAACGATCCTTGGCAAAAGCGATGGCAAAACAGAGAAGGAATAAAGCAACACACCTCTCAAAATAACCTACAGAGTTACACCTGAAAAGATAGCAAGAATCTCCCAAAAAGTTCAAAATCCTTACACCATCAGGCTTAAGACTAATGCTTATGGCTTAAAACCAGGGATTTACCCACTCTGGTGGCTTTCCAACAGCACCACAGACTGAACTTGGATCCCTTAAAGCAAACGAAAAACCTGCAAGGCTCAAGTTTGTTGTATCTAAAATCTGAAATCACTTTGTGGCCAAATATAAGAGGCAGTTTAAGGCACTGCAGGTTCTGCAGGACCCTCCTGATTCCAAAGCAGCCTTCTCCGCAGTTAGAGGGGTAGAGACATATCCAGCAAGGCTCCAAGGGACACCGAGGCGTGAGACAGCGTCCACTTGCAGCTTCCACAAAAAGACTAAAAGGTTCTTCATCACCTTCCCATGACAATGGCTGTGATTAACATTCAGCATGTCCACATCACCAGAAACCAAGGTTTGCTCACGACCCCATCTTGCTTTTGAGCCAGAATTATGATTATTTGCTTTGTTTTTGTCACTTCCTAAGCGATGAAGCTAAAAAAGGGATTGCCCATAAGGGAAAGGATTCACTGACAATTTGTGAAGACAACAGCATGACAGGGTCTGCTCACCATCACATTCACCCCTGTTGCAACTCCACAGGCATTAACAATGGGTGCAACAGGGCAGTGCCCTGACAGATGCACCCGAAATAGCAATCTGGTCCTGACATGCCAATGAAGCTTGCTGATCAAAAAAAGATATTCCCAGTGTCAACACCTCCCTTTTTCAGAGAGGGGGAAGAGGGAGGGCTGTTTCTGACGTATTAATGGAAAAGAACTTATTAGGTTTGCTATGTGGTAGGGCCACTATCTTCACAGTAACTCCAAACAAGCTCTGCTCTCTGACTTCAGCACACTGAAAGCCAACTCAAAAAACCCAGCTCTTCAGCTAAACAAAAGTGCACCTTTTAATTTCTTTATCTTCTAGCTTTTTGTGGTGCTTGATCTGGGGGATAAATCATCTTGTGAAAGTGGTAAGAACAATTCTATATTCCCAGTACTGAGGGGCAAAGTTACTCAGTTACAGCTGAGTAATTCAGGTAGTGGGAAATAGCAGGGTATTAATTTCCAGTTTGTCTGCTGCACATTCTAGAGTCAAAGCTTGCAGCATGCCTGGAGTGATACATACCTTCCAGAGGCTTCTTGCTTTCAGTCTGGGTTCCTCTGTTACTAAGCACATGCTTAGGTTTTGCACCACTCTCCTCAGACTTATCTTTGGCCTAAAAATGACAGGGGAACACAGAAATTACAGTTACAGCCAAGAGTGTCTACTTCCCACTAGTTCCTGCAACTATGCAGGCCTTCAGACTGTAAAATGGACAGTTACACCTCTTCTGAGTTATTATTCAGTGCTGCATTTACTTCCTTCTTCCAATCTCTCCCTGCCTGTGCAGGCAGGCATCCTTTTAAAACAACACAACAGATTAATACATTAGCTCACTGCTTTCCAGAATTTTCACTGTTGGGGTTTTTGCCTCCTGTCATCTTTACTCACACTCATTAAAAATATGACATGTGAAACATGAGAGAGTAGAAGGAAATGATGCTGTATTTCTGATGCTTTTTGGCTGGTGACAGAACACAAAGTAATGTTTCTGAATATATTTGTCAAGACATATTTGTCTCAAGGTATCTAAAATTTCATTATTTCACCTGACAAGAGGTGATACCAAAACAGAACCTCTAGGTTTATATTAACTCTTGTGATATACTTGACATTTCACATGTCACCTTTAGAGTGATTTAAAACAGAAGCAGATTTTTATCTTTAAGCAGTGTTTTTCCCCCAGTTAAATTGAGAGGAGGCATATTTTGTAACAAGACCACTAAAGACTTCACACAGCAATACGCGGGAAATCAAATTACAACTGACTTCTTTGTAGCAAAAAGCATTACACAGAATTAAGAAAAGGCATAATATTTCCTGTGGCTGGCATTTATAGTTAAAAATCTAATGATGATCTAGCCTCCTATCCTGATTTGTACAAGCAAATAAGCAACACGTAAAGTATTTCTGCAGGTAACTGATTACAAGACAGCTGCACATCAGCCCTTCACCTGTTAGTATAAGCAGTTAAGGATTTCATGCACCAACCCTACAGACTGAACAGAGCCTCCCCACCTCCCCATTCCCAAAAAACCCAGAACACCCAAAGAGTAAAAGTAGGAAAAAATCATTACCCTTTTTATTACAGCTTTAAGCAAACCTGCAACAATGACCAGGGTGAACATTATTCTGGCACAATCCTACATGCAAAGAAAGCCTTGGGTAAGTGACAGTTTAATGCTGGTGCATTTTTTTTTGGTTTTTAAGTAAGAAGTTAGAGGTTTGGAACCTAGGAAGCTCAATTCACAGTCTTTTGTTGACTCCAACCTCACAAAACTTCTTCCATAAGCATTCCCAAGGCATCCCTGGAATGCTGTCAACAAAGTTTCACCCAGAAATGCAAACACGACCTCCCTGCCCCCAGCCCATCCCATGACAAGCAGAGCCCTGGTACAAACAGCCTGGAAAACAGGAACGAGCACGCAGCAAGTTCTTTTTCTGCGCTCCCCCTGCAACTATGGAGCTCTCTGGACATGTCTGTGCTGCTATCACACAACAGGCTGCAAAAACCAGCCCCAAGTTAGCAGATGGCTCAGCACAAGGTAATTTGTTCTTACGTTCACCTGTGCCTTGCTCCATGTTTCCCAGCCAGGGCACGAACACACACCACCTCACTAATTCCAGCCGAGTTCAGATATCACTCAGCAGTCTGTGATCACAGCACAGACTTATCTTAAGGTCTTATAACTGACCTCATGCTCCAATTTCAAAAAGTGTTCATGACCAGAAACGAAAAAGGACAATGATGGTCATATTGCAAACTGAGAGTTTGCCCTAAAGCTGCCTGCCCACCACACCCTGACTGTTCCTCAACCAAGGCACAGGTTAGAGCCTGGGACACAGACCTCCACGCCCTCCCAGTGCACCAGGTGCTCACCTCAGGTCATTTCACCTCAATCTCCATCTGCCTATGCACAAAATCGAGCAAAGGACAGTATCTGTCTCCAGGCATTTTGCAGTGACAGCAGGCAGTGACTGTAGTAACACCACTTTATCCAAAACACATCAGACTTTCCCATTTCTCCCAAAACCTGTAGAACTGAAGCTGGAACTGCAAGTATAAGCGTTTATCTCTAGCCAGATTTAAGGCTGATAACAAATGCATGATTTATTGTTCTCAACACTAATGGAAGCACTTTATAAATTCTTCTGTCTCCTAACAGGCCAGCTCACTTGCTAGCATCTGGCACTTAAAAAAGGGGGACCAGGAGAGCACTGAAAGCCTGGCAAGGTGCACTGGCATCAAGCACTACCCTGTTCCTCTAATGGGTTAGATGTACCTTCCTATCAAAGGATTTTACAGTTTTGGTGAAAAATATTTGGATTAAGATACAAATGGACATTTACATAGGAGCTAAATTCTCCTTACTGTAATCGCATCTCTACATACATGGAGCTTCTTGGAATGAATAAACATATTCCAGCTCTTGCAGTTTTCCTCTCTTTCCTTCCCATAGTGGGGTAGAAGCCATAGGGAAAAATGGACACTCCCATTACCTAGAACTAACTCCAGATGCCTGTAACTGTTAAAAAACAAGGTAGTCTATTTTAAAACATCGTATCAACTAAGTAGTGGTCTTGTCTGTTCACCCTTCACTGTCCCCACTAATTAAGAAATGCTGGGAACTGATGTCTGGGAACTTGCAAACACAAGAACTACTTGATTTCAGGAGTGAATGATGTCAATGGAGTTGAATCTGCTCAGTAACATGACCATGAGGCAGCACAGGTCTCAGGAACCAGCGCTGTGTTCAGAATTTGTGAACAAACAAGAAAATAGAAGCTTCTCTCAAAAAAAACCCAAAAGCTTCAAGTATGTTACACTTTTCACTGGGGGCTCAATTCAGTCACTAATTTGGGTGACACTGCTGAGCTTTGAGCACCGGTAGAAGCTGAATTTTCCTTTCCAGTAGCAACCTCATTCTCACAGTCATTACAGGACTGCCCAACACCCTTCAGGAACCTCAGACACTGTTTTGAGCTTGTTCCCTGCGTTAAGAGCCTTGCAGCTCAAAGGTCCCAGCAGTAACCTCTACCAACAATACAGAAAGGAAAGCTTGAATTAAACATCATACAAGAGATTGACAGGAGAGCCTAAAGCCCTGCTATGTCATAAAGTGAAATGAAGAACAGTAAAACTAAACCAACCTCAACAGGGATTTCCAGCAGACTCCCCTTCTTCCAGGGCACAATGCCTTTGAGAATGAAATCCACTACTTTAGAATTTTTTAATACTTCTCCCACAAACGTAATAACTTTATCCAGGGTATCAACCCTTTTCTCTATCTTTGCCAGCCTCTCCTTATGCTTGGAGGCATCTAGTTGGGCAGCTTTCATCAAATTCAGCACTTCTGAGCACATGCTCTGGACATCAGCCTGGGCAGCACTGTCCGGTACCTCCAGGCCTTTCTGCACCACGTCTGTGTCGGCAGGAGCTGCTCGGGACACCGTGAGCTTGTTAATGCCATTCTCTACATCAGCAATGCCTCTGTCAACTCGCTGCAGTTTGCCTGTCAGGTCTTCTTGGAAATGCAACAGTTTGTCCATCTTTTCATTCAAGAGATACAGTTTTTTGTCCACTGTACTTAAACTGTTCACTTTTGCAGGCTGGAACTTTGTCAGGGCGTTTCCCTCTGCGAGGTCCAAGCTCCCCACAGACATTGTGTCCAGACAGCAGGAAGTCAGACAGATTAGGCTGGCTTTTCATTAATCATGAATTAGAAAATGAGGCTCTGAAAGTTCATCTTCTTCAGCTATTCCTATACCAGACAAGCACACTTATTGGAGTCGCTAGAGCATATCATGAGATAGCTACTGCACAAAAGATTTATTTCTGTGTTATCTATTTCTTACTGTGTGCTTTCAATGATGGAGGCAATTTGGCACCAGACTATGTTTTCTTGTGCTTCCTTGACGTCACAAAACCATTTAAAATTCTTTCTGGAGTGGCTGTTGATAGGCAAGCATCTTAACAATGGCCAATGCCTGAGCAGGCCTCTGGAGGGAGGGGGATTGTTTTCATGACCAGTTTTAGTTCAGTGATAATGAAAAGGTGCTAGAAATTTCCCTTCATTGAACAGGAAAAAATAAAAAAGTAAACTGGCTGGCCTTCTGCTGAAGCTGGGAAGAATTCAGCTTTGTAGCACGGATGCAGAACCCCCAGGAGAGACACAGGGTGCTCTTTCAGTTGGCTGGTACTTGAATTTAAAAATAGAGTACAATGACAATGACCTGAAATACGTATCTAGCACCAGCATGTCTTAGTCAACTGAAACTTCTAAAATTAAATCTTTCTCCCAGGTTATAAAAACGAACCAAGTAAAAAAAAACATCATAACAAAGGCACAGCAGAATTAGTCTGACTATTAGCAATGAAATTATTAAAGCATCAATCTTAAAGGATTCATTATTGACTTGCTTTTTACTTCTGAATCACAGCATATCTACTATACAAATTAGACAAATTAGTGACAATTAGTCACTAGAGATCAGAAAAAGTCACTTCACACTGCACGGGCTCCACTGCCACAATTCTGAATGCTTTAGAAACATCAATGAATGTCCCCTTACAGTACCACACAGAAGGGGAGTCAGTTCCGTGCACAGAGGACGAACTGAGAGAGCAGCCTGTCCCATGCCAGATGTGACACTGTCACACAACTGTGTCTGGTCCTCCCCGGCCCCTTTGCACTGCTGACTGTAGAGCAGGGAGGAGAAACAATGGAACCACAGCAAAGCCACAGCCTTTGGGACACTCAGCACCCTTTGCCTCCAGGCCCTTCCTCACTTTTTGTAAAGGGCATATGGGAACAAAATATCACTCTTAAAGTGAATTTCCTATATGACATAGCACATTCTAGACATTAAAACCCTTCCCACAGAGCAGCAGCAGCATTAAAGTTACCCTCTCAAGACAATGTTGACTCCTGGCCATTCCTGTAAGACCAGAATTTTTATTTACAGTTAAAAAAAATGTGTTACATCCACCAAGGCCATCATATAATTCTAGCCAACCTGGTGGTTCTGTGACATGTGGCCAATAACCAGCTTTAGCAAACACAGCCAAAGCTGAGAGACTTGGACTGTTCATCACCTTCACGGAGGAGTTTGAATACCAAGCAATGACTTTAGAAGAGAACTTGGCACTTGGTGCCATGTCACTTCTCCTGACCAAAAAGGTATTTTAAAGTCACTGGTGTTTTCACAGTGGTCTGGGATTGAATGGTGTAAATTTTGTGATATCTCATACAACATAGTAAAATAAACAGCTCTGTCTTGAAGGTTTAGGACATGGGCAATAAACACCTTTCAACTCTACTACTGCAGTTAAAGAATCGGAGCTTTTAGCCAAATGCCTCCAAGTAATTAATTCTTTCAAGCCCACAAACATGCTTGATGACAGAAGATAAAAAAACCCAACATAATTCACTAAATCAAGAGTACCTGCTGCATGTTGTCCTGCTAGGAACAAGAAGAAAGTGGTAGAGTCATTAGTGCTGTATTTAAAGTCAGACAACTTACAGCAAATACTTCAACAAGGAAGCTTAGCCACAAAAAGTCGTCCCCAACTGCACAGTCAGAACTCAAGTTGCCACCAGCAGTGGGCTATTCCAGGCACAGCACATGGCCAGGAAACAATGCAAGTACAAGCAGTAGCACAACTGGCCTCTGGGTGTGCTTGGGGGCAAGCAGGAGTCCTGCAAAACCTTGAACTGCCTTCTTAGTTATTTAACAGCTGAGAGCAAAAAGCATGAATGCCGCCCAGTTGTTATTATCTAGTGTTATAATTCATGTAACTGTGATTTAATCCTCAGCACGTACAATGGACTGTGGTAAATGCTGTCTAAAGCAAAAAGTGGGGCTTCCAAAATCCCATCCCTTTCTCCTCTGGATTTAGCCACATGCACTGTGTATTCCAGCTACATGGAACAGATTTCACCATCCAACTGCTTGCACAGTGCACTGAGAGATGTTTGAGATAATGCTCTATGGAGAATTTTTGCTAAAAATACGCAACAAATATTCCTTGCCAGTGTTGTCTGAGGAGCAGGGAAGATACAGCCATAACTGCCTCCTACTCAGATACAGCTACTTGATATTATATTGTACTACTTACATCACACTGTGCATCCACAAACAGCTGCAAAATTACAGATGGGATGAAGGACAGAAAAGGAAACCTTATTTGGACCAAAGCAAAAAGTTTTAAACATCTGTCACAAAGTTAAGGTCAGCTTTTCTTTATTCTTTTCATTTTCTCCTCCACTCTCTCCCCTTTTCCACTGCTGGCAAACACAAAAACAGAAAAAATGGCTCTGTCAAGTCTAACAGTTTGTCTTGCCTTCAGGATGATAATATACTCAAATACTGGCAAAAACCCTTTTACTCCTTTTGCTTTGAATTACAAAAGCAGGCAGTTGTTCAGAACATTGATTCAATGCCCAGTGTTCAGATCTTGCTTGAGCAGCCTGCAGAGAGTATTTATTCCCATTGCCAGTCCCAAGCCTTTCAATGTTACCAAAAAATAAGGGAAAAATCCTAAAATGCCTGACACCACAAAAAAGCACAGCTGTTGTGGCAAGTGCCACAGCCTATCAAATTCATTTTTCCTTTGTAAGGAGCTATTGCCTACAATGACATTTTGCACTTAGATACCACAGCACAGGGTGCTTCATCTTCAGTCCCTGAATTTCACAGCGTTGTATGAACAAATACCAGGGAATGCTGCAAGGCTTCTGCAGAGAGCAGAGTTACCCCTGCTGGCATGCCAAAACTGGTGACCCACAAGACTCCATCATTGTCTGGGTGCAACTTGAACAAAGTTTCTGATGACAACTGGTCTCGTAAGGGTTCCTGCTCATTTCTTCCAGGTAACAAAAAATGAGCACTGGGATCTGGAGTGTGCACGCAATTGCCTTGATTCCATTGTCTGCTGGACGGAAATGAACTTCTCTGATCCCTTTAAAACACCTCCAAGGTATCAGCTACCTCAGGAATGCAGAGAAAAGGACCACACATGCTGGAGAAACAGAACTGCAAGTGACCTTGAACCAGTGATGCCAGAGAGACTTCTATTCCCAAGGGAGAGAAGAGTTTATTCCTCTTTGACTCACACCTCACACACACTCTCCCAGTTGTGAGACAGATGTCAGAAAACAAGAGAAAAATTCAGATTCAACACAGAAAATTTATCATATGGCAGTTTACTTACAATTCCTCCTTGCTAGGTCTGACCCAAAGGAACTAAAAAATCCTCAAAGATGGAGTGAATAGAAAGCAAAATACATTAAAAATATTTGACACCATGTACTGAAGTGACAGCAGAGACTTACACCCCAAACAAGAAATGTCACAGAGGTTAAAACCAGCTGCTCAAACAGATCATCTCATTAGATTGTTGCATTGCTTCCAACAACATTGTAAAACTGGAGATGGCTGACAATACATAAGAAAATGAAAAAATAACTTTATATGGCCTATAAAAAGCCAAAGCTTAATACAAATCTTAAAGGCTTTGGGAAAAGTTTGCAGTGCAAGAGAGTTCTGAGGAGATGGAAAACTCAATGTGGTAAAACATCAGGAGATTACAAAAGGAAAAACCAAAGCAAATAAGCTCAAAGCAGTCTGGCTACATCTGATAAAAAAAATCTGATGATCTGCTAAGGAAAAAAAAAAGTGAATTATTTTACGAATATCTTTTACATATTTAGAAACCAGGCATCAGCTTTTTCAAGTTGTAATGAAAATCTACATCTAATTGCTGCAGCTCATTAGCATACATTTCCTACTTTTCTCCTCAGCAAATGAAAGGGTAACTGAACCTTTTTAGGGTACCTAAACTTTTGAAATACCAAGCCTAGTTTCTCATGAACAACACGAAGGGTAAATTCATTATAACCACAGGGTAATGGTGCAGCAACAGACCAATTCTAACAGCAAGCACAAAGGAGGCATTGGCTCCAATTCAGAGGACTAACTTCAAAGGCAAGATATGCCCTAGAGCCTGGATAAATCCACCTAGTCCAACGGCTGGCTCTCCTGCTGGGACCAGGTCACCCTGGGAATGGGACCACACCTGCTCCAGAAGGCCAAGAACCCCACATTTAATAGCACTCATATCACTGCTGCTTGAAATCCACCTGCCCAGGTGGAAGGATCTGTGGAACACTGTTGGTATCCCCAAGTGACCCTGGCAAGAACAACTCAATATTGTCTCTGTCACAACATGACTGCGGTGCCAGGGACACTCAACCTTAACAATCTCTGAGGAAACTTTTACGTATTTAATGAGAGAAAGCTGCTAACACAGTCAAATAGGAAATACCCTTGCAAGTCCTGACTTCCTTCCCCACTTGCACTGCATTATTTTTCAGACAACTAACTCGAGGGATGTCTCCAGGCAGCAGCACAGCTAAGGATAGGTTACAGAACCCCATATCATGTGCACTACTGTAATGCATCTCAATCAGGCAGCTGCCAGCAGAGAGCTGAACAGATCAATTATGACATTTCATTTACATCAAAGTGATGAGATTTCTAGATAACACTGTTTTCCATTTGCCCACAGTCCCTCCACCAGGTTACTCTGCCTCTCAGGAGGCCAACAGGACATCTGCTGTCTATCCACATTCACTCACTTGACCCCACAGCTTATTCTCACCACCAAGTCTGTTACTCACAGAAACTACATTAAGAAGCTCATTACTTGGAATTTTCATCCTTTCAATTTATTTTCTTCTTAAGCAGCTGTTAAACCATTTAACTAACTCGGAGCAGAAGAGTGGTAACTGAGAATGTTTCTCTGGTGTGGTGGTAAGGATTCACCCTCCCACCCCTCCACACCCTCCAACAAAGACCTCTCCTCTGGAAAATGAACAAAAAGTTATGTTGGTCCTGCTTCCCCTGGATTTCAGTGGGTTTATATCTAAGGTAGTCAGCTTCTCATAAAGCCTGCTGATTTTCAGGGTCAGCCACGAAAGCTTCCCTCAGATTCAAGAAGCCTCTTATTTCCAAGATGCTGTCAGTACTACTGGGAGCTCAGCAGAGAGCCCCGAGGCCCACCTGACACCTGGCAGAAGCTCTTGTGTCAATGGCAGTTTGCTCAGGTACAAGTCATTCCCTGTCAGTAGGGACCTGCCACATCAGAAGAGTAGCCCTGGCTGTGCAATAACAGGAAGAAAATCAGTAAAAGCAAATTCTCCCCACAGAAGCGATGAGATAGGGCTCTCAGGATACACAGACAGGGAACAGACCTGTTGCATAAGAAAGGGTTATTTCTAGACAGTCAACTTTTCTGAAAAACAAACTTACATAATCCAGAGTTTGCTCCAAAACACATTAAAACCAGCACAATTGTTCCTGCTGACTTGAAATTTGACTGGCTTCAAATCAAATCCCTCAGAAAAGCCTCTACTTTGCCAGCAACATGCTTTTGTTTGAGAAGATGCAAATCCCCTAACTGCACGGTGCTTTCTGCACTTCTGCTCCCTCCCTACCTCAGAAGATCTTTTTAGCTTCAAGTTTGAAAAGATACAAAAATAAGCACACCCAGAGCTGTGCTTGTTAATTTGTACCCATCATTTCCAGCTTCACCTTTCTCACCACCACGACTGACAACTGCTGTAAGAATCTACAATACTGTTTTCTTTGCTTCACCACTTATATTCCCAAGGCTGAAAGGCCAGAACTCTCTCCTCCAGCCCTGCTTCTGCCCTTCATGGATACTGACTGAGATACGATGACCTCAAGCACAATTTGACTTTGTAGTGTTTAGGTCTTTGACAAGTAAAACATACAAGCACCTCAAACCACGCTGGATTGCATTGGAATTAAGTGACAGAAGTGTTCACAAGCAGCCTTGCAAGAGGCAGCCTCCAAAACCATCCAACATCCAGCATCCTCAGCTACTGCCACACACCCTTGGAAGCTCCTCCCAGGCAGAGTTGACAAAAGCAGTTCCTGCCATCCTCTCAGGCCTTGTGTAAGCTGGAGTCTCAGCCCCATTTTTTTCTCTCACTCACATTCCCACCTGACAGCTCCCAACTGTGGCACAGCAAACACCAAGCACTGCATCCACTGCTCCTTGCTGAAAATGGTCTTTACAGGAATTTAACAGTGGGCGGATTTTTTAAGTAAGAACTCTTCCACATTGCTCTTCCTCACTAAAACCCAAACCACCATGTTAACAAAATTTTAGATCAAGTAAATACTTAACTGCCCTATAATGAAGTCTATTATGTGCTGTATTCACCTGCTGATTTCGATCTCTGCTATTTTCCTTTGACATCATTCACAAACACAGGAATAACCATCAGTTCAGGCTTAGTCTTGACACAAACTACTTTGAAAAATATTCAGAATAAAAGAATTTTGTACAAAGAATAGTGGTTTTACAAACTTCTCAGTAATCAAAGCTCACATGGAAGCCACTTGCTGTTCTTTAGGTGAATGTTTCAATATCTGGCAAACAGCAGAGAAATTGCTGCATCCATCTCATCTATGAAAAACGTCTCCAGCTAAACTTAGAATGTTTTTTAACAGGTTGGAAGTATACAGGAAATAAACAAAAGAATGTGATCTACAGAAAAGCTTCCCTAAAGCAACATTATACCACATGCCAGTGGAATTGCAGAAAGCAACTACCAACAGGAATCAAGTTTCTCAGAGCAAGGAATGAGAAGGCAATTTTTTGAGTTTATCTCTCTAAAGCAGATAGCTCAAGAACAGTTGGGTGTGAATTAGAAGCCTTGAATTTGGGCTCCAGTGGCATGATTAAGCACAGTGATCCATTTTTCCACCTGAGGTTAGTATCTCAGTACAAATATCTAGTAAAAACAGAAATCCAGAGCACATTTGGTACCACCATTTCCATTCCCAAAACAGTAAGTACCCCTCAGTGCTTCTCTGCAAGGCCTTTATCAGGGCTCAGGAATTTTTGCCTCTGAACCACCTTGCTACCTTAAATCAGCAGCCAACAGACTCCAAAGTATTAATTTTCCTCAACCACACAGACATTTCTCTGCACTCATGGAAGGCTCCTGAATTAAAACTAATAAATCATCAATTTTGGAATTCTGCTATTAGATCAGTGACAAATTAATCTCCAGCTGCATTGCGGAGACAGCTGTAGTGTAAATGCAGACACACTGATTATCAGTGTTAGACTACAGAAACAGCCCCAAGGCCTGGCACCACAAAGCCAAAATCCCTCAGAGGAAAGCAAGCAAATAACAGCGCTGATAAAAGACCCAGGATATAAATGGTTTGGATTTCATATTAGCTGATACCAGGAGTATTTGTCATTAATGGGTAGTAGGGCAGTGCCAGCCAGAAATCCAGTAACAGAACATCAAGATCTTCTGAGTGTAAGAAATTAGGAGAGGAGTTAAAACACGGGGCTGGATGCTGGAAAATACTGCTGCAATATTCTGCAGAGAGGTAATCAAGTTACAGCTGGCAAGAGTCCTTACATAATATCCCTGAGAATGGTCAAATACAGGGGTCTCATGGTCTTGTTCCACCACAAAAGGAGAAAATCCCAACAAAGTTTGTCTGAACTGAATCAATCCAGTGAGGAGTGGATCCTGCATTGACCATAAAACAGGTAAAAGCACCCCAAAAGAAGCTCAGTGTCCCACAGCAATGACTGGCGGCTTTCTGCCTGCCTTACCAAGGCAAACCATTCCTGCTGGCTGTGGCGACAACTGCCTCATGCAGTGGGATGACCCACAGCCAGTTGCTAGTTTGTGCCAAAGTTTTCTGGCCCTAAACCTGGTAATTCTGCATAAAGTGAACCTAGAAACGAGAAGGTCAGTCACTCATCAAATCTGTAGCAAACTATTTTCTTTTTATAGCAAGACAGATCAAGGGAGATGCAAATCAAGCTGTGCTGATTCCTTAAGGGGTGCTGAGAATTAACTAAACCCCAAAGCTTCCCACACCGGGCTCCTGGGGACTTCAACTGGAACGGGAACAGGAACCCACTAAGAAAACATCCAGAACAGAGTTATTTATAGAAAAAGTGCATTTCTTTTCACCTCTGCCCAGCCCCACACAGTATCAGTGAACGTGCCATGACAGGAAGGAATCAGGTCTCTGAAGGGAAGCATTCAGGACCTTAAATCAGAAATATGCCTAAGAGAGCTGAGTCAGAAAGGACATGGACTGCTCAAGCCTGAACAACAAAACAAGGACACAAATGAGACAGTGAAAGATGAGCCACAAGTATAGAAGACAACAGCAGGAGGACCTGTTAACTCCTGCTATCTCAATTCAGCCATGGAGAAGGTGAAAACAAACCTGGTTTGTAATGTCAGAGACTATATATAGTTTACTACTTTAGTTTCTGGGATATGAACTGTCTGAAAGGATACTCAATAGAGTATATTTAGACTGCAGACCACTATGGTGCAAAACTTGAAATTGGAGCACATGACATCTTCCTCTTGAGTTCCCACAAATCCTGGGGAGACAGCGTTAAGAGCTAAGATGCTCAGAAGTTTTTCAATCATGTATTTTTCTAAAAATCCCAGTCCTTCAGAATGGTTTACCAATTCCACTCATTTCTTTCAGTCTGTCTGCCTGTCTGCGAGCTCTCCACAGCAGTGTGCACACAGCCTGCCAAGAGCGTGGACCCCAGGAGGGCTGTCCAGGCCCTGCAGTACATGGACAGCCCAGAGCCTGGATCCCAGAGCTGCTCTGCTGAGGAGAGAGAAGAGTGACTCCCCAGGGAAAGAGGAGCCTGAACTGCAGGTGCCAAGGCCTGGTCTCCATCAGCACCTCTGCAGTCCAAGCATCAACTCCATAAAAAAGGAGATATCTGTTTAAAGAAATTAAAGTCAAGGTACTTTCTGTGCATTGCAAGAACACAAAGCTCATGATGTGAACCAACAGCACCTGAGCAGTTCCAAATAACTCTACATGGGACTCAGAAAAATATCTCTGAGTAGCAAAAGCAGCAAGATGTTAGCCCCTCCAGAAAAACCCCACAGAGTGGGATACACACTCCAAGTCACAAATATGAATGAGGAGAGGAGCATCAAGATTAACTTACAGGAATGACTATGTGACTTGAAATATCTCAGTAAGTGGCTGTGTCCTAAGAGAAGATAAAAAATAAATCAGGTCCAGCAAGTCAGAAGAAAGATAGCAGCACCACTGAGGTTAGAAGGATTGATGTAGGTGAACATCAAAGCTGTTCGGCTCCAGGAAGGAAAAACCTGAAGCAAGTACAGGAGACTTGATCTTCAGGCACATGTTAGAACACTCCTGTCACTGCCTCTCCCAAGAGTCCAATTAATTTCAGAGAAAAAAAATGCCTCAGTCTTATTGCTTGAGCACCAACTCCCCCCTCCACTGTACCTCTGAGCAATAACAGATCTCCAGTGAATCTGTAAAAACATGCAGGGCACTGCTGCAGAGCTGCCTGGGGTTGTGAGTCCTCCCACAGCAGCCCAGGCAGATGAGCCAGCCACTGGAGCGAGCAGCAGCAGGCAGATCCCCAGGTACTGCACCAGGAGACTCCAGCCCACAAACATGCCAACAACAGATTGCTCCCTGCAGCCACGGACATCACAACTGTACACACACCCACTGCATCCTGCTGGGACAGGCTCAAACCTGACCTGGAGGCTGACACTGGGAGAAGAGAGCTCTCCCTAGGGTTAATATGAAACTTACACATTAGAGCAGTTCTCACCAGCTTTACTATGAATTGCACATGTGGTCCAAGACTATTCATCCTTATATGTTCTCTGCCAGTCCCATCCTCCAAAAGCATCCTTCCCTCTGCAATGTTCCATGAATTTGAGTACTAGCTTTGTGAACAAAACAAAGACTGATTTTCCAAGAGATAAACATAATGAGTTTGGTAAACCAGCCAGAGTGATGTAATCCAATGTGAGACATCCAAAACAAAGTTGGTTTTGACTGTTAGTGCACTGAGGACAAGGAAAACCAATAAGACAAATTAAATCTAGGATAACTTTTACCTGTGGAGCTTAATGTGTTTCCAGAAGAGAAGCACCATTATCACTAATTTTACAGAAAAGGAAATTGAAGTAATGAATATGAAAGAATTACTCAGTCACCCAACAGATCAATTACAGAGAAACAAGATATTCTGAATCTCATTATAGTCTTCATTGCAAAACACTAACTCTGATCTGTACAGAGCCAAGCCACAGAATGCCATGGAGACAGATAACTGCAGTACTGACTTATTTGCCCCCAAGACATGACTAGTTCAAAAAACCCTGGCTCATTTGTTTTTATGGTTCTAGGGCCACCTTCTGTAGCCCTGAAAATATCTTTCATTTGCACTCCTTCAGAAAAAAAGCAAGAGAAAATCGCATGTTTTTCAGGCTGTTTATTACCTTTAACAAAAAGCTGAACACAAACAACAGTTGAGTGGTATATTCAAATTAATAGACCAAAATGG
Source organism: Donacobius atricapilla (assembly GCA_013397315.1). Classification (NCBI taxonomy): domain Eukaryota; kingdom Metazoa; phylum Chordata; class Aves; order Passeriformes; family Mimidae; genus Donacobius; species Donacobius atricapilla. The sequence goes on along the minus strand of WBMY01003224.1, from coordinate 148,648 downwards.
TTTTTTGCCATAAATAGACAACAAAACATCCAGTCACTGGGATATGAAATGGTCAGCTGAACCTGTTTCTTATGTAATATATGATTTTAAAAAATTGCATTGCACTCTTGGCTATTAAATCCACTACATGTTGTTACATTAGAGGAATTTAACACTTTGGAGCAATATCCTAGTTACTGAAATTAGTAAAAAATTTTGTCCTTTCTTCAACTGAGCCAGAATCTGGTTAATTGTTATTCATTTAATTTATTTACTCCCTGGGCTCTTTAAAAAACAAAGATGATTACAAATACAAGCTCTTTAAGACAAGCCATTACAGCTATTATTGAACAAATTATATGAGGAAATCCTTTCTTCAAAATTTTGAAAGAGAATAGTATCAAAAAACCCACAACAATCGGATCTAATCTAATTTAAAATGCAAGTCCCACAATTATTATTTTTTAAAAATTTCTTGAACATTATTATATGTCCATGGAATTATTTTTAAATTTGCTCAAGTACGTTTTCTGGTACTGGTCTTTTCAGCAGCTCAAAAAGCAAATAAATGCAAACAGGCTGCTGAAAACAAATACTTTTCCTAGACCTTCGACCACAGTAGCAACTGAAGCTGAACTTCCCAGGTAGCTTGAAAGCACAGTGGGTTTGAACGAGCAGCTTACAAAGGTGGAGAGGCAGATTCCCATTCTCTCTTCCAGCAGTGGCTCTCTGCGCCTACAGGGTCCGTGCTCTGTCCACCAGCGCTTCGGCTCTGGCGAGAGCTCTCTTCGCCTTTGCTCCTCACCTTTGCACTGTGGGGTTCTGATCTCACAGCTTTCCAGGACTACCCCAGAGCAGCCCTGGAGGCACCGAGTGCCACCGCTCAAGGTGATTGCACTGCCTTTACCACAGGTCAAACGGGCTCATGCAGAACTTGGCTGCTCATTAAATCACCTCAGGGTCAGCCTGCCTGACAGAGCCACTCTCTTAAAACTCACAGAGCTATGACAAGCAAAGCAAAAAGCAGCGACAACCAACCCCCACACAATTTGAATGTCAGTCTGCCATCCTATACAACAAGTATTCCAGTCAGAAATAAAGTTTTAATGTGCCAAGGCTCCCATGAAAAGTAAATTTATTTACAAAGGCAAAGCCTGCAGTCATCATTTCAGAAACACCTCCTTGATGCTGGCAGGTGTTTTGCAAGCCAACAGGCTGCACAACCTGGCCAAGAATGTCAAACACACACAGGACATTACGAAAGGCACAGAAACCAATTCTGTGCCACCCAGAAAGCTTTCAGTTTCAAATCAGGCTCACAATAAAGCACTAAGGAGTCCCTTACCGCAAATCTCTTTATGTAATCTGAAACACAAAATCCTCCCATGCTCAAACGTAGGGATCTGTGCAGGGCAGATTCTTGATATAAAGTTCCCATTCTGTTTGTCTTGTCTGGTGGTCACCCTGGTAGCCTGCAGCCTTTTACTGAATAAAGCTGCACAGCCTCCTTGGATCTTGCTAAAATTCTGCTTGTGTGATAAACCAGGCATTTCATCTTATCTGCCACTACACCAGGCATTTCAGTCATTTCAGTGCCTATCAGCAGCACTAAGTTCTATCCATATCCAGCAGTTCACTTCCTGAATCACTGATAACAGATACTCCAGGGCACGGAAACAATACGCGATGACAGCCACACCTCTGGAGTCACTGTGCAGTCCCTTCTTTGCATTTCTTTGTTCCTTCACTTATTTTAATCCAATTTTACTTTGCTTTAGCTGTAATTTAAGGACAGCACGTTGGCTTCAGCCAAGCAGTGACAAGACTGTCATTTATCCAAGTGCTATTCTATTTTTCAGCAACACTGATAACTGCTGCGGGGTATTGGCTTCAACACAACAACACAAATATAAGGCATGTGGGAATTTCTTGCATGTCCAATTTCTTAAGCACAGGAATAGAGGGAACAATTACTGGACTCAAAATGACCATTAAGGAGGGTCCATCCTCCATCAGAATTCACATACCTATCATGCCTTAAGCACTGTTTCTACATCTGATGTTATGCACACAGAGCCATTCCCTTCAGTCTCTAAAATACTTCACTTACTTGCACAAGTGTACATTGCCATGAAGTCCATGTAGGCATTCTTGTGAACCCCCCCTCGACCTAGGATCTTCTAATTTATTTCTACCTACACAGTTAAATAAGCAGCCACAAGGCACCCAAAATTATGATCCTTGTGTATTTGCTTCTCAGCTAATGAATTCCTTTTTATTTTGCCCTGTGTAAGATACACTTTCTTGTAAATAGAGTTCTTACCTGTAAGTTTGTGTCCATGGAGGACAAATATACAAGCAGAACAGATATCAAGATGCTGGATGACCTAAGAAGGAAATTAGTTCTAGAGAAGTAAAAGTAAATCTGCTTTCAGTTTTAATCTGTGCCTTTCTTTCCCACTCAGCCAAGAAGCTGTAATAGAATTATCTCTGATTACAAGCTGCAAGTGATCTAACATTAAGATGAATCCGTCAGGCATGGGCACACAAAATGACAGCCTCTCACTATGGCCCTGCCTTTGAGCAGGAGGACAAGCACCTCAGGGCCTGGCACGGCCACGTCTTCACTGCTTCCACCCCACCAGAAGCGTGTTCCACCACAGGATGGCTGCACAGGCACTCTCCCCTGAAACACTCGGGCCCCAAGTGATGGAGATAAGATACTGTACCTTTATCATTATGTTCTAAGAGATGTCAGGTCCAGAGGTGTGGGTGCACAGCTGGCTGCCTCTCTCACAGCAAAAACAAGTGGTGTGTTTCCAGCTGGGTTTGTATAGCAAAATAACAAATATGCTGTTAAAAAACAAAATGAAACCAATGTAAGTACAGACAAAACCAGAAACGGGTGAGTGAGGAACTCTTGCAGGGCAAAATCCAGGGAGGAGATAGCCATGCTTGCTTTACTGCCTGGCAGGGAATGTTTTTCAGGCTCTTTAACAAACAAGTGAATGGGAGTTGCTTGGGGTACAGGAAGACTTGAGCACAGCTCGTAGAGGTGAGGGCTGCCTCAGATGCTGGACTTAAACCTCCAGAGAGGTTTACCTGTGTAATTCCTAACTCAGTCTCTGTGCCTTGGCTTTCCTACCTGCAAAACAGTTAAACCTTTCCTAACTCACAGTATTTTCACAGCTTTAAGATCTATTATTACCATTCTGCCCTTTTAAAGGGCAAGAGTAAACCATAAATTCTAGGTCAAACTGCCCCAAGATTTTTAAGCCCCATCAGTTTGGTGCATGCAGTGGCACAGGAATACTGGGGCCCTCTGAGCTGAAAGCCCTGCTCCTGCAGAGCCATTCCACATGGGCAGGGCAGGGATGCTGCTGGCCTTGTGGCGGCACCTCCAGCAGCATTCCTGGCACTGGGAACACCACCCAGCCACTCTCAGTGGAACAGGAGACCATCCACATGGGCACCCAGCTCTTGAACACAGCCCTCAGCTTTTGCACGACCTGATTGTGGGAATTAAAGACCCCCATTCCAGTACCAAAGAAAAGAATAAATATTAGAGCTGCTCAAGAGGTGCAGGGCTTAAGGATGATGACAGACCCAAGTGAGGGAAAGAAGTATTTTTGTATGTTTGTGACTTCTTCCAATAGCACAAATAACCATGCAGTTACTCTAGATTTAGTAAAGAGACACTATTACTTAATGTGGCAGCAGAGGCATGTACAGCATGCACGCACCATGCCATGGGGGAAAGCTTGCATGACAAAGAAAATCCTTTAGAAACTTTGGCAAGAACTCTGGAACGAGCAATGCTCAGCCTGCAACCTTCCATTAGCAGATCTAAATACAGAACCATACTGTAAAACAACACCTTCCTGAAGTATTTGCATTAATTAAGAATATAATTATTATGATGAGTTTCACTGACTGCTTTTTCTCCATTTTAGGTTCTGAAAAATAAATAATCTGGAGCTTCTATCCCCCCCAGTTTAATTTCTCACAATGTCAGTAATGGCCTGGGTGATTCTGTACTAAAGGCAACAATTTAGTAGCAACTATACAACTTTCAATCCCCAACAAGGAAATAACACTTTGCACAACGCTAAATGTATTTCTGTGACAATGGACACAAGACTATGTTATCTTTAGTACCTGGATAAAGTCTAATGGATTTTACATAAAAGGAAATATAGATCTTGGTGCCTTGCCCTTGAGCTAGAGGCAAGGAAAGTGATCCCTTTCAATATAGGCTTTGCAGGTGTCACAAGACACCATTTACTTAGAGAATAAATACAGAACTTTACCAAAAGTCATGCACATAACTTCCAACAAATGAAATCAAGATCAAGGTTAGTACTTCAGCTTTTAGAGGAACTCTTTCAATCTGCAATACTTACACTTCAAAACTCCTCTCTCAAACTAGAGAAGTTAGCAGCACATCAGTCAGTGCATTTGGAGCACAGACCAAGACAAGGGAAGAGGCAGAGATGTTCATTGTAACTGGCTTCTCCAGCCAGCTGCTGACAGATTTGCCAGCTCCTGCCCTGACTACAGAGGAAAATGAAAGGGTTAAGCATTTTTGAGGTGACCTCTCTCATCTCCCAGCATCAGCCTCTGTGAATTAGGAGGAGGAGCACTGGTCCACAAACACCCCATTTTCAGGGAATTTATAATCTAAACAACATTAGTTAGATCAAACTGTTAATACAAAGTATCTTCCTTCCTGAAAATGAGGGGAGGCTTTAGTCACTTGGCACATTTCTTTTACACACACTTAAGAGTTATGAAATCACTTCAGCATTTCAGAACCTTTTTGTCATTCATGATCAGGGGAAGGGAGCTACAAACACTGATGTCAGCCAGCCTAAGTCACCATGACTATGCCCTAAACATCAAACTGAAGGTTCCAGTTCTCCTCCGAAGGCACTTCCAACCTGCACTGGTAACTTACCCTTCCATTACGCATCCATCCATGCAACAAGCTAGAGCTGAGAGCCAGCATACAGGAGTGTCCCCAGGGAAATGCACACAGCATCAGCAGGCAGGGTACTGATACCAGAAATGCTCGGGTGTCCTTCTGTATCTGATCAGGACAAGTATTCAGGAGCCCGTGAGGACTTTGACTGATGAGGCATTTTCTAAGAGCAGTCAATTCCTGGTTGTCTCTGTGCCAGTATCAGCTCAGTGCTAGAGCTGCTCCACTCACAATGGATTAGTATTAAAGGACAGGTCTGCAAGCCTCCCCACCTCATTAATATTCATTTGGGATTTTAAATTCCAGTTACACAAGGACTCATGCCCAAGGCTAGAAGCCATAAATTATATTCCATTTTTAAACCTGCAGCATTCGCTCTCATTGTTTCAGAAGGAAAACACTAGCAGAGACAGTTTTAGGCAAGCTGCTTTTGTTTAAAAGAATACTATCTAAAGCCCTGCTTTAACTTCATTAGCCCACAAAGATTTGCACTACAACGAATCCTGCCTGCAAAGCACAAATACAACTGCCAGCAATTTTAATTCTGTCATTATTCTGCTTTTGTTCCAGCTGCCAAAGCAAGTGCATATAATGTCTGCAGCTGAATAAACTCACGAAAGGCAACTTACAGAGGGAAGACTTGAAAATAGCGACAACCACCATAAAGAAACCAAATTAAGAGACAAAGTGACTCAATATGTATTTTGTCTTCTGACAAACATGAGTGGGTGATTTAGATGATTTTGCATTGCGAGCTACCACATTACACAACAAACCTGGCTTTGATGGTCAGAAGAAAGGTCCAAAGGAGAAGATATTGAAGCCTTCTCTGTAAGGACGGGGGCCAACTTTGTGGTAGCAGTCTCTGCCTTCAGTGAAACACCAAGCCTTGTTACACAGGTCAGTCTACCTGACAGCACCTGTATCCTTCTAGTCTCCACTACTGAAGGAATGAACAGTAAAAGCAGAAGGAAAAACAAACTTTTCTCATTTTACCTTTACAAAAGGTAAAAGTTACTGCAGCACAGATTTCATGTTCAAGTGCCTGTTAGTTTAAAACATGGAGAGGTAACTGGAAACAAAAGTATTTGACATCATTCTTCTACTCGCCTTCTAAAAAGCCTTCAGCAGGGAGAGGAGCAGACCAGGCACATTTCCCAGCATGGGATGAGTAGGCTGTCACTTGTATGGGATGAGAGATTATTATCAAGCTCCTATTCTGCAGATGCACTATTCTGTCATTTTTATAAAGAATTAACACATATCCTCTTGCCTACTCTGAGGCAGTCACAAAGGTGGAAATTACAGCCTCTCATTTAATGGTCCATTAACTAGAGGAGACATCATTTAAGTGAGTAAGCCCCAGAAAGTACACATGAGGCACATGAATATATGTGTGGAAATCAGAATTATAGAATCTCTAGACTCAACTTGAAATTCAAAGGTAAATATTTTAGCTGTACTTCAACTTTGGCAGCCTGGATTGATGACTTTCTTCCCCTATCTTTAAATCACTGTCCCCTAACCAGGTTCATTCTAGCCCTCAAAAACCCTGTTCACAAGATGTTTCCCCATTTTGATTCAGCTCCGAAAAACAAGGATTAACAACACCCTCAGTCCCACTCCCAGTGGTGGTGGGATCTTGTTCACCTTCCATATCATGCCCGAATCTGTTTCCCACAGAGAAGCCCAGTAAACTCACAAGTAGGGGTACAGATGGGGAAGACCAAACACAGGAACAAAAGAACACAGCCTCTGGAGAATTCCTTTTTCCAACTACTTAACTTCTAGGTATAAAGGAACTGCTCAACTCAGGGAACAGCTGGAATAGCAGTATCCTTACTCCTCTGCAAATGCAGCACCCCTGCAGTCACTCTCCCTGTGTTCCAAACTGCCCTGCTCCCCTCCCAGCTCCCCAGGGCTGAAACACTGCACTGCTTCCTTCAGTGACATCCTGCAGCTTTCCACGGCACTCTCAAACAGCCTGAACAGGCCCATTGTTAATCCCATCATCAGACCTTTCTCCATTCTCTGGCCAAGTCCAGCTTGTCTTTCTCCCACCCTCTCCATTGCTGGCCTGCTCTCCCTGGTCCTGCCCCCCGTCCTGTCTGGAGCCAGCCACAATCACCTTCCTGCCTTTGCTATATAAGGAAACCCCACTGCAGCTCCAGGGCTGGCTAATAAAGAAAACTGCACGTCTGAAACCCCAGAAACTGAGATGACTGTAATCATAATACAATCCAGTCACAGCCTGACAGTGGCCTTTTAAGTCACTGTGCTTTTGAGTAATCCTGCAGTCATGGAGTGCAAGCTGTCAAAAACCCATTAAGATTTCACAGCTTGATCAGCAAAAAAAGCCCTGGTAAACTGACAAGCAACATTCAACAATCAGTAGTAATTAATCTAATATAATCTCAACCCATCTGTTAGTCTCACAAAACGCAATTTTTATGACTTTCTCAGATTCCCAATGTTCAAATAATGAATCTTCTTGTTTCCAAGGAGTGCATTTGTAACCCAGGCATTCAAAGTAGAACATGTCCCCCTGCTCTTAACCATTTGCTGTGTTTTTATTTTTGATCTTTCTGCAGTTGGTAGAAGTAGGGTTCTGCTCATTTGCGTTTCAAATTTTTGCAATACATTAACAGTCTAATAAAGATTTTAAAAGACAAAATATTTTGAGACTAATTTTCCTATGTACTATTGCCATCAGCCTCAACCACTGAACAGTACAAATTGTTCAAGTATCTGTTTCCCCTTCCAAACTCCTTTAACCTTTTCTTTTTTTTCCAGAACTACATTTAGATGCACACGCATGAGCTGTAAGCAAACGTGAGCTTCCCTGTTGCTAAGTAACTGTGTGCCAGAGCCAGCCCTGCCACTGTTGTAAGCAACAGCACCACAGCTGCCACGTTTGGAATTCGGTCAGCGCCAAGAAATGTAAGCTGAATATGCTGGATGAGACTCCCAATCTTCTTAAAAAGGGTGTGAGCAACAATGAAAGAAAAATAGATCTCCAGATGACCAGACTCATGAGTAATCCTAACGATGCAGGATGCTTTTCCCTATCAGAGCACTCAGGCTGTATTTCAGAATGCAGCTATTAGGATTTATCTAAATTAGGCTTCTTGCTCAATTTCCACTCAGCCCATTATACACTGCCTCGAGGTATTTTCACAACATTCCTCTTTGTAAGTGTTAGAAATAATAATTGTGATCATTCAGCTAAAAAAAAAAAGTTTGTTTTTAAAGTGCCTTTTTCTAAAACCTTTCACTGGATGTCAAGACCTGCCATTGTAAAAAGCTCTCAGAAGTAAATTCTAATGCTCATTTTCTAATCTTAAGATAGATTTGTCACACAGTTTAGTAGGGAATTCTGGTTGTGCAATTTAAGAACACATTTTTTTATAGTTTCTAATTTAGGTTCCTGTTTGTCAACACAATCAGAGGTAAAACTACCTCAGGATGAGGCTCTGAATCAGTACTCGGCCAAGACTCAATACATCTCTGTCTGAAGCATTTCCTTATTGCACCACTTTCCCTTCTTTGGAATTGCTCTGTCCTCAGGAACAGAGATCTTTGTTAGTTTGCTAAGATGACAGGAAACAGTCTCTATCCTCCCGTTTCAGAAAGCTACAATAAAAGGCACTTTTACCTTAAGCCTCAGTCCACAGTTCCTCGGTGAACTGAAAATAAATTGAGCCTTATTCTAACTTCATTCACCTGAGGTTACACATCAACATTTCCTAGTTTTAATAGTCCCCAGCTGAGAGGATCACACAAAACAAACAGCTGTTCCTCACAGAGTTTCTTACACTCATGCCTTTCCTCTGACTCTGTACAACAAAACCTGTACCAGCTCCAGGACACTCTGTGGTTTCACAGATGGATTTCATACCTACTGCACTCTTATGCAGGCTACAAGTCTCGATCCAAAGATCCCTGAACTCTGCTGTCAGTAAACTGTCTACCATCCCTTAAAAATGTCCTTTAGCACATCAGAATTTTTTATTTGCCAGAGAAGTCAACTCCACCAATAAACAGTTTTCAAATACACTTACATACTGCTGTGCCAGTAAAATCATTTGTTCATTTTAGGGAAAACCAGAACTCCTGGGTCACCTCTTGCTCCAGCGAGTTCAGGGACCCTGAAACACTTCTTTGGTGTTGCTGAGAACCAGAGCTGGGGCCCAGAGCCCCTCCAGAGCAGAGACTCCAACGCCAGCACTCCAGCCTCTCATCACTACACCTGCTCACACGGCCACACACAAGCACACACGATTTGCTCCGCAACTTCTCCAAATAAAGCAACTCTGAGCTCAGCCTAAAGATTTCTCTTTATTAGCATGGTATTTTCCATTAAATATTCATAAGTTGTTTGTTCCAAGATAAAACAAAAACCACAGAAACTCGGTTAACTGCCAGACTATTAATATTTGTACTCCTGGTATCTGGAACTCTCACTGTTCTTAACAGCATTTTATGGTCCTCAGTGCTGTCCAGGATTAAAAATAGTATTTAATTCTTAACTCTTACTAACAAAATTAGTAAGGTATAATTGAGAGAAATAACAATAGTAGATGAGCAAAGGCAGTAAACTAAGATAGAGCTCAGGTTTGATGTACAAAGATATGAAGCACCAAAAAAAGCAGCTTACGGGGGGGAAGTGAGGGGAAGATAAAGAAGAGGTACCTGACCTTTTTCTGGGGAAATGCTGCATGATGACACCAAAAAATTCATGTGAACCATGTTCTGGGCTTGAAATTTTAAATAACTTTGGTGAAAGGAGGTTTAGGTTTTCTTTTGCAGAAAAAAGGAAATACAGAGATTTATCCACTTTCACTGCCTCCTGCCTAATCAATTCCTTGCCTCTTACTTGGATGGAAAATCCCAACCAACAGCTGGCAGTGCCAGAAACCCTTTTAAAGTAAGTGCAGGGAAAAAAAACCCAAACACTTTAGTACATTGATTCACAGATATTTTCAGTTCATTATGAACTCACAGGATCTGTGGAAATCACACAGTGTCTGATCTGCCATAATGCAGAAAAACTGATCTTCATCGCAACCAAAAAACCTGCTTAATCATTTATAACGCTGGGATAATCAGACTTAAAATTCTGTAACCTGTTTTGAAAGTGGTAACCTAAAAAAAGAGGAAATAAAATTATTGCATTATTTATTACAGCTGTCCTACCGCCACTGCAACCAAGATACAAGTACAGTCCAAGATACAGGGAACAGACACAGAGCTGCTAATAGCCTATACGATCACTGTTTCACTCCAAAACACCCAAAACCTAGAAAAGCCACAAAAGAAAAAAAATCAAAAAGCACCATGTAAAACCAACCTAAAGACATTGTTTGGGAACTGATATTCAAAGCCAGTATCTCATTTTTAGTGTCTTTCTCAACAAATCCTGCCCAACCAGAGGGCAGTGATAATCTGCAAAATATTCCCCAATACCTTGTCCCAATTTCAACTTTTTTTAATCAACCGTAAGAGTATCAGAACAAAAATAACTGGACAATTAAAAGATGTTTGTAAAATCTGACCAAAGAAAACTTCCAGGGGATTTCCAGGGGAGGTGAAGAGTTTGCTGAAACCATTTTCTCCTTGATTGCCAATTTAAAGTTCAGAATTCTCTGGTCCTGACAAATTATCCAACTCCACCAATCCTCCCACCTCAAGAACTGATGTTCCACACAACTGAGGAAGCAACGTTTCAGTGCAGGCAGCTAGTAACATCCATTAGCAGGACCCTTATTCCCCATGTTAGGTAGGAGCGATGCTCTAAGGAAAAATCATCTCTCAGGTTGCTTTCACTGAAAACTAACCCCACACTTCTCCCTTGCTGGTCTCCACGGTGAGTGCCTGAACACCAGCGCGCTGTTCGGGGTACGGCTGCCATCTAGGAGCAGAGCGCAGCAAATGCAGAGAAATCTCCGGCCAAAACCTGAACTGTGAGCCCCCTCGATGGTCAGACATGCTATTACACAAAGCTGTAAACACTGGAAGCACAGATCTTTGGAAAAAAAAATGGAAAAGAAGAGGCAGAAAGCAGAACTTGTTGAAAGGTGGTTTACAGATAGGTCTCAGTACAATCCTGAACTATTTGGTTCACAACAGTTTATCCAGTTGGGCAAGTCAGCATGTACAAAGGTGCAGTGGTGCATTTCACTTTATCGTCTTTTGTTCATTAAAAAACTGCAGCCTAATTCACTTTTTCTGAAAGACCATTTTTCCGTGTGAGATTGCAGGCTACAAAAAATTCAGTGAAACAAATGAAGTCAGGCAGACCCACAATGACAGCCAAAGGCAGAGCCTAAAATCTTACACTGAAACTAGTCACAAAAAACCCTTCACGTAAGCAACTTCCTGAAGCCTAACCATATTTATTCTTGCTTCTCAGAAACTATGCAGTTTCCAAGCAAGTCAGAGCTGCAGTACACAGAATTTTACTCTTTCATCATTCAGCTGTCACTGGCTTTATTTTATTTTCATAGACTGAGAACAAATACAATTTACAATTATAATCTACAGTGATTTGCCAGTGTTTCACCCATGGATCTTTAACACACAAAAGAAAGAACTCTTGAGATCCATCACGCTGATGCCTATTTTGTACAAAGCAGACACTTTGCAGTTCAGTTACTGAATATGCTCCAAGAAATCTGTCTTGGCACACCACAGCTACCAGGGCTTTTGGAAGAGGCTGAAATGTCCTATATAGGAAAGAATGGCTTGTTTCTGGTTAGTGGGAAGAGAAATCAGGTTCCTCGCTTTGCCAGATCCCCTGGCAAAGACCCACTCCCTCCTGAGGGTGTTTTCAAGGCCACCTGCTTCCACCACAGCCTTCTCAAATAAACTGGAAGCCATCAGGGGAAGAAAAATAGCATGAGGATACGTGGGAAAGAGATGACAGAAGAGACCTGGGGAACACAAAGAGAAGAAATACAGAAATAGAACTCAACCTCTGTTTCAGGAGAGCCTCCACCAATGAAGGAGAAAAAATGGCCTTGCACATTTGAGAGGTACGAACGTGTTTTCCAAAAGTACTGATTAGAAAAGGCACCAATCTAAATGTAGAAATTAACTCACAGTTTTTCCACATCCAACATTAGCTTCGGTCCTGTGACGGTAACCAATTCCATGTGCAGTAGAAAGAGAGAGAAACCTGTGGGAAAGCAGGTCAGAGCACCAAAGAGACTGCCTCGGCAGCTCCCTCTGCCCCTTCCTAACACAGCACATCTCATTCCAGCAGCAGATGCAACACCAGCCTGACCATACCCCTAAGTCAGAACTTCCCTTTTGTCACTGGGACTTTAACAACTAACCATGCAAACATATTCTCTATCCTTAAGATTGACTCATCTATCCTTATTTCTGGTATCTGTGACAGGCTACAGTTCTGGGAAGCACAAGTTTAATGATGCAGAGAAGTCGGTCTTGTATTTGCAATTTCTCCTTTACTGGAATAAAGACAAATGTGTTTCAGTGGCTAAAGCACATTTCCACACCATCTCTCTCATCCACTGTTAATAACGATGCAAATTATTCCTTAGGAGTTACAAAGGAAAAACCACTCTCCATGCTTCCTGCTTTTACTGACACGGTTTGCATTTGGTCAGTGCCTTGTGGCTTAACTTGACGCTATCACAGCTCCTTCTGTTAATCAGTAACTAATAAACAGCCACATTTGATAGTCCAATTTTATTAACAAACATCTTGGCTTCCACCCAGAGATCAGTCCTGTAGCTGAACCTCACTGGGCAATTCTCATTACTCAATGTGATATTGAAAAGCACCAGTAACACTGAAGAAAAAGACATTTAGTTGCATTCCCCTTCCTACAATTGAGCAAATGAAAGGTGAGTAAACCCCAGCGTGTCAGATTTTATGAATTTAATTATCTCCTATACTTTCTCCCTCAGGATTTTACACAGCTTGAGGCTTTGGCGTTTTTTTCTTGGTAAAATAAAGCCCCCATATAGCTGCCAAAGGAAGAGTTTTGGCTGAAATTGCACTGTACCACTTTAAGAAAGACTACTTCGTTGAATGTCCTCCCCAGACTTGTTTCTATCAAAACAGCTCATTTTTGCACATTCAGGTAGACTTTGCTTTGGTATTTACAGTCAGCAATCCAAACACAATACCAAGAAGAATTATGCTTTTCAAGGACAGACAAAAAAAGCCATGAGGAATAAAAGGAACGGCCACATCCTCGTGTTTTGGAAATACCAGTCACAGGATGCCAACTGCAGATCTACATTTCTGATGGCTCCTTCTCTCCCTCTCCAGTAAATAATGGGCCAAGAAAGAGTACAGGACAAGAACTTACCAGCTGGACAAGGCAGATACTCAGCAAATAATTGTTACCAAACAAGCGCTTGGCTCTCAAACTTCAGGAGTCTGACCCCAAAGCATATGATTTTAAAAAACAACTCTATGAAGCAAGAAATTATTTTCTAGACATAATTCATAAAAAATATGAAGCTAACAAAATAATCCCCCCAAATTAAACCCCTTTATTTTTTTTCCTACCAGAATTCTATCACACCTATTAAAAAATGTAAAACTGAAGTCATATCTAGGATGAATACCAGATTTCTAAGAGGATTAAAACCAACACACCGTGCGTATCACAAATGTACTTATTTCTCAGTTCAATAAAATATTGGAATATCAATTTATTAAAAAGTTACGTGAACTGTACATACATAAACTGCAATATAGCTGAAAAATCTGAAATATATAATTTTAAACGAAAATCATTTATTTCTGAAAATATTTAAAATATTGCATTTCTGGCAGCAAATTCAAAAGAAGTGCTCTGGAATGGGTGCAGTCTCTCTGTGCATTTGTCTAGCATTTGTCTTCAAGGCGTGTAACGTATCTGCCTTCTGATTTTTCACAGCACAATCTTGTGACCACTTTCTTTCTGACTTGTAGAGACAGAATGTGATTTCCAAGAACAGGAGCAGAATTTTAACAGGAAATGCTATGGTCCTTGTTGGTGCAGACAACACACTTTCCGAGAGTCCATGGCACCTTGGAAATCTGCTAGCCATCCTGCATAAAACTGCATCAGATTGTGCTCACAAGTTACAGAATAAGTCTCTGATTGATAATTTTTCTGTTTATTTCCGCCAAGGCCACTGAAAATACGAAGGCCTTTTCATCTGAAAGGTTAGCATACATGTCAACTTCTTTTTCTTGTTTCTCTGTAGAAGAAAAAAAAGTCACTATTAGAAGCTTTAACCATTATTCAAAGTTAACGCAAGTTACACAGAAATTAGTAACTTATGTGAAGTAGTGGAATTGAAGTTAGACAATCAACTCCTATGCACAGAGGGAGTGAGAAAAAGGAGGAAGTAATAGAGGCACACAAAGGTGCTGGAAGAGCCACAGGATGAGTCAGTCAAAAGCATAACTGAATTTCTCTTCTTTAACAAAGAAGGAAGAATGGTCATTAACATAAAGATAAATAAGTATTCAAGAGTTCCTTCAGGTTTTTTTTGTTTCAGTGGTTTGGTTTTTTTTTTCTTTTACATAACCACCTCCCATCCAAGAAAACAAAGTTATTTTACAATATCCTCATTAAACACAAGATTTGCCCCCTTACTCTAGAACTACATGCAAGAAACCCAAGACTTTCCTGATGGTGTCAAAGGCCAAAGAGCAGATACTTGGATGAAGTCAGGCCCAAAACTCATCATCATGCACATTTCTGGACTTTCTACACTGCAGACTTTCCACCTTATTCCACCTGTAGAACAATGCCAACACCTCACTGAGCAAGTAACAGCCCCTGAGTTGCCTGTGCTGATATTGGCTTGCTTCAATGCCACAGACACACAACAGGAAGCCATCAGAAAGTTTCCACACTGCACTGCTCTAATAAACTACGTTACACTACAAAAATTCATAAAATAATACACTTTGAGAAATACCACTTTCATAAATACCACCTCTCCAGATCATGACTAGTTCTATCTCAGTGTAGCTAGCCACAGGTACCTGACACAAATGATTAAGAAAATAAAGCCAACAAAGAAACAGTTTTGTCAGCAGAAGACCAGGCTTGTAGACAGAAGGAAGAGAGAAACACATTCAGAGCTTTCAGCTGTGCAACTCCATCTCTGAAACAGGCTCCCCAGTGGCCCGGACTCATTTACAATCACAACACAAGGCTCACCTGAGAGACTCCTCTGTCTCACTAACACACAGTCACACACATCCACACTCCAGCAACTGCTCCACCATGACACCTAAACTAGCATGGGAAAGCCAAAGAATAGGCAGAACTGGAAAATAACAGAAAGCACGATCAGGAAAAAAGATCCCAGAATCTCCTATCTCCACCCATCCACACAGTTCCCCTTCAGTGGGTTCACATCCCTAACAATGGTTTTAGATTTGGCATCACATCTGTGTTCCAGCTACGGAGCGAACTCCAGCAGACTGCCTGCCGTGTGAAATCAAGTGCTTGTGTTCCACAACTAAGTGGGAGAAGCTCCAAAATCCTTTACCACTGTTTTCCCATGTAATACTGACACAGAAACAGCTAAAAACAGCTTTTTGCTGACTTCCTGGCTAAGCAAGGCAATATCCTCTAGAGTACAGGGTTTGAGAGTGAGTTTTGCTGCCAGTCCTACCCCACAGTTTAGGACAAATCACCTTCTGTATGTACACTCTGGGTTGCTCCACTTCCTCCCTCTCAGCATTGAAAAATTAACAATGCTGGGAGTTGTTCTGAGCAGACACCACAATCACTGGTTATTCCACATTAACCTTTTCTATTTTCATATCTAAGCTCCACCCCTTGTTTCATACTTCCTCATCCAAACGAATCCAGTCTCAACTTGAACATATCAGCACCCAACAAAATTAAAAATGCACCGTGCCATGGTTGCTGTTAACAGACTGTGGACTCAGTTTCCCTTCCTCCCTGTCCTCCCAGATCAGCCTTATTCTGAGATTTCAGTCTACTGAAACCTTGATATCAAAGAGCATGAGCGATCAACACAGGTATGCAAGCTTCATGCACTCTCACAACAACTGCAGTTCTCATCAGTAACAAGTGAAGAGCTCACACCTGCATGATATTTTATCATGCACTACTCCTAGGATACCACAGCTTCCACCTACACTCTGAAAACTCATCTCGGTCTTATCTGAGAGAAGTTTTGACTCATTTCTCTATTATGAGCAAAAGAAAAATAGTATTGTGTTTCTACAAAACAGTAAGACATTAAAACCTAGGGGGATTTGCTATACAACTAAGAGGTCATTTAGGCAAAAATAGTACTTCTGGATCACGTCTCTTGCATCCCCAGATCTCCTGCAACCCCCTTATACTGCAGCCCTTAAAACAGTGATATGTAAAAATCACACATGGAGCTCCCCCCTCACAAATTCTGTATGGATTCATTTTTCAAGATAGTAAGTTACTTCAAACATGCGTACTGGGCAAGCAAACGTGTGAGTAATGCAGCTGGAAATTACTGGAAAAAAAAGAAAACTTGCATCAAGAAGATGTATTCAGCTTAAGTTTCACCAGCACACTGAAATGTATTTATATACCTTTATGAAGATCTGGCTTGCTAAGTAACGAGTCTGCTTTAGCCAGTCTACTACTCTTACTGAGACTTACTTGCTGGTAACCCCTTTCAGAATAACCAATACCACTTCCTCCAGTAGGTAAAGGTTTTTGTTTGCTTTAATACAATCAGGGTTATTGCCCAGATAACAAGGCAACCTGGGAACCAGTCTGGATGTGTGTCACAGTCCCACACAGTAAAACAAAGAACACACCTCCACAATAAAATCACAGTCAAAGTATTATGCAGTGTTTGTATTTTCAAAATATATTGTAGTACATCTGATAAAGAAATTAAATGACAATTTTGACAAGCCAAGGCTGCAGGGACAAGTTCCTATTTTCCAGTGTCATCACATGGCTCTGACACATGTGATAGGATAATTTTCTGTGTCCCAGTACGGCCATATCCCCCCAGCCTACATCTGCTTCCTCTTTCCTCCCCCTCCATTGCTTCTTGCTAAATCTGTAGGAAAAAATAGCTTGTTTTAAAAAGCCTTTTTGCTTATTCTATTCTTCTTAATTGCTGCAGCTCTTTGCTCTAATGTGAGCCAGTCACGAAGGACACAAAAGAACCAAAGGCACAGACATAACTGGGAACAAGCACACTGTGTATAGAATTGCATGACAAGCAAGGAAGCAAAGCTACATGCGATTGGGATCTTTAGGAAGGAAATTTTCACAGCTGGCTGGCCTTTCAATGTACAGATAACCTGTTCTTCCATGTTAATACAACTGAGGTGTTTTCTATCTGCCTGTTCTTCCATCTACAAATGCTTTAGGAACCAAATATTTAAACATCCATGCAAGCAGTGGCTTCTTTTCAAGTCTTTGGGACAAAAAGCACAACCTCTAGTGGCAAGTGACACGTACCCAAAATATCCTCGAGAAATACAACAGGCAAGGAAATAAGACACTGGTATCTTGCACTCCAGAGCTGACTTCCAACACAGACTGCTACAAGGACTAGCAACCACTCACACAAAAACCACCCCGTGGTAGAATTACAGTTGCTTAACATACACAAACAACACTATCAAGCAGCAGATGTGACAAAGGAATAATATTTCTAAAATTCCTGCTAATTACTCCACATATAGTAGAGTCAATTTTGAAAGCAACTTGAAAAGGGAGAGGTTAATGTTAACTTGTTTTAGTAATTACTTACAAAAGGATGAGTTCCCAGCTGAATTTATTTTTATAACCATATAGCTAGCCTTATATATATATATATATTTTTGTAATCTGCCTGATAATCATCACAGTGCTGTATACACACTACAGTCTGACATAACCAGAGGCAGAAAAATATTCTAAGCCTACTTACTCCTGAGCAATAAGATGTGCTGCACAGGGGCAAAGACAATGACAAAGAGGTGTGAGCCAAATCCCTGCACAAGAGACTGAGGAAGAAACAGCCATCACAAGATCAAGGAAAAGGGATGGTAAAAAGAGCACAACAAGATGAAGGCAATCCTATCAAGTAAGATTCAACTTAAAGAAAACACTGAGACACACCACGCTCACTCTTATGCAAAGACCCCACTAGATCCAGATCTCTAGTCTTTCACCTTGAAGCACTGCAGTATTGTCACACTTCAGAGTTTGCAGCAAGAGCTTAGAAACATTCAGCCTAGATTTGGATAGGAAAACATGTTCTCTACATATCCCTCCTGCTGTCAAATTCTTGCTTTTTGGAAACTATGAAACACGTCTCATGAAAAGGGATCTTTTCCTTTGGTTGCTTTCCTCTTTGTCAGGGGACAGAAAAGAAGATTCACTTTTATAGGGCAGCCTAAGCAGCTTGCTGGAATTTTAAAACCAAGGCTGTTTGTGAACTAGACTGGCAGTTAAATGCCTAGAAAGGATCCTAAAGCTACCAGACAAAGTCCAGCTTGGGTCAGTAACAAATAGGGAAGCTATACACATGAATAAGTCATATGCAACAGTGAAGAGATTAGATACTACAGAGTGCATTTCTATTATAGTGAAACAATTGCCATCTGGAAAATGTACACAAATTAAATTCTACCTCCTCTTCCCACACTGAAAGCAGTAAAAAAACCCCAATGAATCCAAATCTATACTTGGTTTTTACCAGAAAGAAACGTTAAGAAACAGATTTACATTAAACAGCAGAGATATCAAAATTGGTTTTGAGAAGTCAGAAATTAAAGGAATTTTCAACATGCATTAACACTTTCTTGGTTTTTTGGTAAGGTGGAAAGGAAGAAATAATTGCATGTCTGAGTTATGCCACACAATATACTTCAGGAGTTTTAGGAACAATATCTGCTGAATATTTTTATGAAGTCTTGTTATTCCCGTTTTATCTGCCTCCCAACCCTCTGAAGCCCATGCTAGGTTTTAGATTCATCATTCAGAAGATCTAAAATTACTATCTCCAAAACCACAGCTAGCAAATGCAGTGTCAATAGGCTCTCAAAACAAGAGGAACCCTAAGTGACAGTTACATTCTTGAGGGGTTCTAGAATTACTCTAGGTATTTAACAGCCTCTTTACTGTATAATGATTAAAAACAGCAGGTCACCAAGGAACCTTAACAGGCAAGGAGGCATTCTTTCCTCCAGAAACACGGGACCAAAATTCGGGTCATAGCAGTGTTTCAAGATGCCCTTTTTACTTTGGCCCTTCAAAAAAGGTTTCAAGAAACTTTTTAAGTAATCTGGCCACCCTAATCCCCTCTCTGACAACAGATATTATATGGTTTGTCCTTGTGATACAGGGCGGCAGCACCTCAACAAAAAAAACAAACTAAAGAAACTACTTAACACTTCAGTCCAATGGCTTTCAACCTACAAGTTGAAACTTGATACAGTGGCTAAAAATACAGATTTAGATGTTTGCAGCTAGTTTCATCAGACACTGAAACATAAAACCAGAGGTCTCTACATATGCAAATCAGTCCCTTCCCCACACTCAGGTACTAGGCATTGGCTGAACTAGTCTAGTTAAATGGTTTGAATAGTATAAAGGTTCACTGATTTAAAAAGATACAAATAGAAAATCCAACAAACAGACTTCTCCAGCTCTCATACCTCTTTCTTCCTCGTGCTTTTTCGCTGAGGCACTCTTAGGTCTTCCTCTTCCTCGTCTGCTATGATCTGAATGGCTGTTAGACCTGGATCTTTTTCGGTTTTCTAAGTCTTTATTTACTGCAGAATTTATCTTCTCTCGCTTAACTCTCTCTGTCCGCCTCCTTTTGGCCTCACTCTTGTTTTCTGTGCAAATGAACAGAAATGGCATGATCCAGGGTTGTTTTCACCTTTGTTCTTAATTTACTCTTAATGCTGACCCCACCCTATCAACCTTTTCCTTTAAAGCGGTCAGATGCTGACACCTTTACAGAACAATTGCATCTGCACGATATCCATGCAGAAAGTAAGGTGCCAGATCCAGAAGGATGCTTCACTTCTTGATTCCAAGGATCAACCCTTTAATTACTTCAAAAACATTTTGCAGCATGAGATGTTTGCTGGTACACAAGCAGCTGTTTCCCAAGTAAGATGGGGACACAAACTGCACACATCACAGCCTTTAAGACACCCCATTGTATCTGTTCCACTAGAAAAAGTTTATCATAGAGCAAACACCACAGCACTTGGGCTTCTTATGACACTAACAATGAAATCATTACTGCTGCTCAGACAAATCAAATGCTGAGTCAGTGGTGCTGTCAGTGAACACCACAAAACACAGCATACATGTCCCACCACATCCAACCTGGGACAAGGCCTCCTCATGCTCCCTGCTGAACAGGTGTACCGTTCTCCTAAACACCAAAGTCACTACAAGAAAGGAGTATTTACATGAGTTTTATCTGGAAGTTAAGGATGAACTAATGAGCTTGGGTACCAAATCTAGTACAGTCACCACAGCACACTCATGGATTAGCTGCACATTTGCAAGGCTGCAGCACCACCCGACAGTAGCTGTACTGCTGAAAATACTGGAAAAACGTTTTCTAACAGACGTTGTGGTCACCTTAGGAGCACAATATAGACATACACAGTTTCCTACTGTCTCTCTCTGGGGAACTGACTTCCTCTGGCTGCAGCTGTCCCATTATCCTGTACAGACCCAGGGTACAAGCTGCACAGCAGGGTCCAGTCACTAATGCTCATACACAACCTCTACTTCACAGTGCCACAGCCAGGGTGAGGTAGCAGGGGAACCCCTTCCCACCCACAGGGCCACCAAGAGCCAGCTGCCCAGGACCACGTCCAGAAGACTTCTGAGTACCTCCAAGGATGGAGACTCCACAACCTCTTGGACAACCTTTGCCAGCGTTTGGTCACACTCACAGTAGAAAGCACTTTCCAGAGCTGCTTTCCAGCAGGATGGCCCCCAGCATGTACTCATCTTGCCTCCCCTGGTGCATTTCCTCTGTACAAAGCTGAGTTATACTATCAGATTATGGCCTTCAGCTTCATTTGGTAACTACTTTGTCAAAAAAGTAGGAAGAGGAAAGAAAATTGACCACCACTCCCAATCTACCACAAACATTTCTTAACCTCCTCCACCTTGAAAGTTCAGCTGTCAGCATAATGTCACTTCATTCCTACAACGAGTAATCTACAGCTATCCCTCAAAACACTGATACAAAACATCCAATAGCTGACTTCCATTTTGTAGGTCTGGTAGATCATTTTAAAAAGTACATATTATAGATTAGATATTTGTTGGGTTTGGGTCAGGGTTTTTTTGTTGTTGTTGTTTTTTGGGGGTTTTTTGTAATATATATCTTCCCTGTCAAGTTCTTTTTCTGACTAATTCCTACTACTGGAGGAAGTGATATAAATGAACACAAGGAGAATGCTATTCATGCCAGAAAGCACGGTCAACTGACTTCTTACTGTGTCCATCAACAAAAGACACACAAGTGAGGCACAAAAAAAGCACCACTTAATTTAATTATGGAGAGAGAAGCAAGATCCACCCAGGTTTAGATTAAACATTATGACCAATTTTTTGTTTTCAGAAAACCCAGCCTCAATCAGCATGTGCTCTGAAATCAGAGCCCTTTGGGACCTCACACATTTAGCTTCAAAACAGGATTAACACAAAGCATTCTGTAAGGGGTTATTTTGCATAGTGCCCAATGTGTGCAGCTAGAACATATACAGAATAAATGCTAGCTCATGAGTACAAAGGAAGGCTGAAAACACCAGCTTTCCTCCTCTCCCCAAAATTTAAGAAAAATTAACATATTCAAAGTCTACCATGCACAAATTCAAGGGAAAGTGAACTGGCAACAGTCAGTTTACACAGAGAAGTAAAACACTATCTTTTGCCTCCCGGAAATAAGGGGAAAGAACTGCTGCTCCCTTCTCCTCCCCCATCTGTAAGAATTACCTGTGATGGGTGGTGACCTCTCAGCACGCTTAGCATGTAAGAGTTTTCGACTGATAAATATGTAGCCACAGGGACATGATTTACATGCAACAGGAACCTGGGAAAACAAAAGACAAAATTTTCAGATAATTTTAAATTATGACAAAATTCCTGTCCCGTGAAGAAAAAAAACCACACTTAGTAACTCACATTTTGTCCTCAGAGATAACTCTTCAAACTCAGTCTGTATGGCAAACTGTGGCCTGCCCTGATACTGTATTTAAACGTAATAAAACCAGATTCTGCTGTAATTCATTCACCAAGCCTTTTCTTTATGCAGTTGTTAAAAATCAGGCTTGAAATGTACAGCTGTTGTGATTGCTTTGCACTATTTTTCCCCAGACTGACAGGAAGGGGGTGGGGGAAAGTAGAGAGCATTAAAGGAAGGCTGAATTAAAATAGAATTACAATTTCTCTTCAGAGCTCTCAAATATCAGCCGTCAAATCAGTCAGACATTTCCAGTTTTGCTTCCTCTACTTGTAAAAAAAATAATTATGAGTTAAAACCGTCAGTACATTGTGAATGCATTCACTTTCAGCAGCATTTGAAAGCAGCTCCTTTAGAGAGGAGCAGCTTTAGAGGCACAATAGAGCCTGAAGCAAAACAGATGCATTTGTAGCATACTCTGCTCCAGCGCTGCAGACAAGGCCGGGTGGGTACAGAAGGACCTCGTTAATTCAAAATGCAAATAACCCAACCCAGGCAGGCAAGAACTGACAGCAGGCCCAGGAGTTTGAGAGAATACAGCGCCTCTGATCAGCTAAGCAGACAGCAGCAGTATGCTCCCCCAGAAAACAACAATGGAAAACCAGAAATACCATATTTAATATGAACAGTAACAAAAATCCACTCAGAGCAATTTTAAAAAAGCAACACTGATAAATTACGAAACTCATTACCTCAGTGCCAAGATCTTTTGAGATCTTTTAGAGTAGCACGGAATACGCCATGTTGCTTTGATTAGGTTTAAGACTGAAACACAAATCAAAGCAAGTTTAGGCAGAGATCTGGAAGAGATTAAACAACACACATTAAAGTGGAGTCATGCTGAAGCATGATAGTGAGGGGAAAGAAGGCAGGAGGTAATTTTTCAAATGTAATTTTTTAAGACAGGTCACTACAAGTTTGCCAATGTCCACTGAAACAACCAGGAGCACAGAAGTACCACTGTCCCCTCAATTTAACCAGACATGGAGAAGAACTAAGTTCCAAACTTCTACTGACTCAAAAACCCCTGCCAAATTAGTATGTGAATCTGTAAAGGAGAACTTAACTGCTACTCAGAAAAACCAAATTATTTTGCTTTCTGTAGCACATCTGAAATCCTGCACTTCACCCTACAAAAAAAGCTTACAGATAGACTTTTTGATACAGGTTTTGCAGAACTTGAGATTTTAACGCCCTTTATGGAGACACTGACATCATAAAAACGAGTCCAATAGAGGTTTACTGAACTTTAAAGGTCAGAATTTAGCAGACTTGTGTGTGCTGTCCTTGTTCATATGTCGGTGTAACAGTACTAAAGCCCCACTATCTCGCAGATGATTTGTGTGTGTTCTTAAGGTGATACAAAGTTCCACATAAATCCATTCCTGAACACTTGGTCTCTCCAATAATTACCCTTCCAGGCTTGGCCTAAACAAAAAAACAACACACCACTGGCAAAGCCACCCAAGGGGATTGGAACAGAGTCAGACTTTTTCAACGAACTTAGCTGTGTTTAAGAGAACAATACTGTTCTGGTGTTACAGGTTTAGCACGTAGGGGTGTGCACCGTGAGGGTGGGGGGCCTGGGGGAAAGGGTTTATCACTGAAACCTATCAGTTATCCTTTGAAGACCCAAACTGATAACATCCTGCAACATCACTAAGGCAACAGAGTCCTAAATACTATTTCACGCTGTTTTAACGTTTTCCCACAAAAAGGAAATTTTCTCATACAAGACATTTTGCCTGATGCTAAATTAAGAAGTGATAATTATTTCCTTAGATTGACTGCAAGTACTTCAGGTTCCCTAGCTGTGATTGTAGATATACTGAAATATGATATATTATCTAAATTACAACAGAAAAATGTTTTGAAGTCTAAGAAGTGTTACTCAATATTTCGCTCCAATATTTGTGGCTGTCTAAATATTTCCATGCATGCCACTTCTACTGATAAAAAATCAGAAACAAACGCTAAGCCCTTGCTTATGGAAGAATTTAAGAAACACCAATACACAACACAGTCAGTGAAGAATGATATGAGTTTCTTCAAACTCTGCAAAGGGTTGAGCTGTACTGCAGGCCTTAGTTCCTTGCTCCCTCTCAAATATTTGGCAGTGGAAAAAAAAGGTACTATGAGCAGTGTGTGCCAGGACAGGACATATAAGCACATAAAATCCCTGTAAGCCACAGAAGACTTCTTAACAGAAAATCTACATTGACAAAAACTGAAACACACAACATGCATATACGTGCAGAACAAAGTGACAGTTGTCACGTCAGCTTAAAAAGCCCACAGTGTTTGCTTGCTTATTGTTGGTAGTTTGACATTCACTACAACTGTTTAAAAAAATCCATAACAAATAAAAACACCACCACTCTCATATATGACTTCTCCCTCGTTTTCGTTTCTCCTTTCACCAACTGAATAACCAGAACTTGGCACACGATTTCTTTCTCAGAAATAGTATTTCAGTGACGTGCTTAACGTGCATTTGCAGCGGTTGATCTGTTGGTTAAAACATGAAACGACGCCCACACACAGCTCAGCGCTCCCAACTGTGCCAGGATGAGTAGGAATACTGTAAAAACTATGCAAGTCAGAACAAAAAATGTGATTTTTTTTTTTAAGCCATGCAAGTAAAGAAGAATCATAGAGGCTATTTATTTTTTTGTAAGTATGGCTAAAGCAGTGACCAGGGGTGACTTTCCAGGGTGCCACAAGAGCGCCGATGTCCCCAGGAGCGCCTGTGACAGGCGCTGCCCCTCGGCCGGGCGCCGCGGCCGCCGCTGCAGCGCCGGGCCATTGTTCGGAGCTCCGCCGGAACGAACGCGCCTGCTTTTAGCGCTCACATCGCTCGCAGTCCACGGAAACAAGCTGCCGACACGGCAGCGGGGCACAGCAGCCCGCGGGGGAGCGCGGGCAGCTCCATTTTGTGCGCACACGGAGCCCGCGGCGGGACACGGCCGGCCCGGGCGGGCACGCCGGCAGCAATCGCAGCCGAGGTCTCATCTGCCCTCCCGAGCCGGCCCGGCACGGCACAAACAGCACCTCGGAGCCCTCAGCCGCGCCGCCCCGGGCACACCAGCCACCCAGAGGGCACACTGCATTACATAAATCACCCGGCGCATTGCATTTTTAACAGATCACACAGTCACCAAACAACACCAGCACATAAGCAAGAGCTTCTGCAGTCGCGCAGGAACCCCTCAGCACAACACAACTACTCCCCTAGGCTGCCGGAGGGACGCGGTGTTCAACCCGCATTCCATGCAGAGGCTGCAAAGGCAACAACCATTCAGTTCACACAAACAGCGACCCGCAGCCGCACGGAGCCGGGCTGCCCGCTCCGCCCTCCGCAGCCCGGCGCCCCGCCGGCAGCCCTCACCTGCTGGTCGCACTCGGGGCAGGACTTGGTGGCCATCTTCACTTTCTTGGCCCGACTGGAGGACATGCTCGCTGCTGCCGTGGCTGGGCTGACACGGCCGCGGCTGGAGCGC
>WBMY01003224.1:68263-112629 GCA_013397315.1 Donacobius atricapilla | reverse complement strand
ACATTTGTATTATACCTCACAAGTCGTTCAAAATGTTTTTTTTTTTTTTTTTTTTTTTTAGAATTTCACTTTAAAACTTCAGAGTGGTGATGGAGAGTTAATTTTGGAACATCTGTTTTGATTTTTGCCTTAAAACTTGTTTATAAAGGTGTTTTGTGTTTATGCAACTAGGTTCCCTAGTGGATGCATTTTCCAGAGTATAAAATCTTCCAGTGTTCTCACTGAGTTTGTTTGTTTTCAAGTTAACATCACAGAGCAGGAGATATTGCTTGACAAAACAAATATAAAAGGCCCTTCACAAACTCCTCCCAGCTCCCCTGCTTACTCCAGCTACCAGCTGAATCACTGACACAGAGAAAAATCTACTGTGCTCTTTTGAAAAAATGTAACAGCAAATCATTGCCAGTCGCTTTATTAAAAGATTTTTATGTCAGTTTTGTGTTGTGCCTACTTATGTGGCATTTTCCATTTAATTTTTTTTTCCTGGAGCCAGTCTAATGAAATAATATTTGTCATTGATAATGGCTACCAGCATTCCTAGAGGTGACTATGCTTTAACACAAGTAAGGCAAACAAACCTCCCAGCTAGCAGGGAAAGAGGACAAAATTACTGCAAAGTTGAGACAGTGTATCTGCAGAGAGCACCAATCAACTCTAGGAAGCAGGAATACTTTAAAGAAATACTTTACTTGTTTCCACACTTCTCAAGTTACTCATTCGTCTTTGCTTTTCTGATAAAAATAGTGTTATTCATTCTGTTGTTTAATTGAGCTGTCTGCTAAAGCATACAGTGTTGAGTAATACCTGGGTTCCTTAGAAATGAAAAATTATAGGTTATCTAATTGTCTGGGTTTTGCATGCATGTGTGTCTGAAATTTAATTCTGTGTGCTCACATGGCAATGGCACTTCTTTGTTTCCTTTTTATTAAGTTGCACAGCTTTTTCCATCCCTCTCAATCTTAGCTGACAGAGTTAGGCCAAGCACTGCCAGCAGAATTAACACTGCTGGATAAAGGGAAGAGGCTGAAGTGGTTGACAGAGGAAGGGGATGCCCCACAGCATCTCTGCATCCATGGCCACTCTTCACTAACAGCAAGAATTGCCCATAACAGCTCTTCTACATCTGATGGGGAAGGAGATTTGCACCAGCAGGAGAGCTCAGGCTCCCTGGTATGAGGTGGAAACTCTGCAGTGGGTAACAAAACTCTGCTCTGGGTAACAAAAACAGGCAGGGGTGAAGCAATGGCAGTAAATCTGCATTTATCCTGTTCTGCCCAGATGCCTTTAGCTAATTTGTTTCTAAACTAAAAGCACCCTAAATGCAATCATTGTCTAATCAGATGTGATGGAGGCTCTCCCTGTTTAAACTTGGTTCCACTGCGTTACTCTTCATACTTGTGTAACTCATACAGCTGTTATGGAAACTATAAAACAGCTTCTTGAAGCTGCTTGCACAGTGAAAGCTTTCATCTGCCTTGAGGTTTGTTCTGCTGTCTCAGATCCCAAAGAGCAGCTCCTCTATTATTCTCTCTGGCACTTGCTGTTTCAGTTAATATAAACTGCAAATGATCACAACAGGAGCTGTAACTCCACAGTGCACACAGAAATGAGGACTAAAATGTTACTCAAAGAGTCTCTGACTGGACAAGTGATTTTTTTTTTTATTCCTTAAAAAATAAATTAAAATGAGGCATTAGTTTCAGCTTGTGCGCCTGGGACTAAGCCAATGTAAGTGACAAGTAAAATACACATTTAGAACAGATTAAGATTGATTGCCCAATACAGGTGGGGCATGCTGTACCTGGATTTCACAAGTTTTGTTGGCTTGTGACCTGTATACATCTAGGTGGAAAATCAGGGGTTTGATCTACATTAAGTCTTTCAAGATGGAAATCTTCATGCAAAATCAGTGATTGAATTACTGTTCTGAACCTTTTTTTTCCTTAATTTTGAAATTGTGTCGTGCTTCGAAAGCGAAAATTCTCTTCCTCTTTGCTATTGGTAGCAATCAGCTGATTCTGGGTTACTAAGATGACAGAAAGAACTGATTCCAACCATTTTCCTTGGTGTTTCTGGCAACTTTTTAAGGCAAGCTAGAACAGGCATATTTTAATAAATAATACAGTGTAAATAGAACTCAATCAAATAAGACCTTTTTTCTACCCCCTTTGTGTAGACTTGCTAACAGATGGCCACAGTATCAAGTATGGACTTTAATTAGATTTCAGCCTGGAAAATTGCTCCTGAATACAAATTCAATGCAAGAATAATGCAATCTCTGAACAGAGACCTTCTCTTTACCTAATCAGTAATAACTTACTTGTCTTTACATAGGCAGGACACATACCTGATTTGTTGCTTTGCGTTCATGCTAATTTTAATTGACCTTGTTATGGAAAATCCCTTCATCTCTGTCTTACTCTGACATTTATTTTCATTTATACTCTCCTGCACAGTTCCTGATTGGGTTTTACATAATGTCAGGTTCTGTGTTAGGTTAAGTTGCCTTACATCTCCTTGCAAAGTGTGTGCATATTGAGCAGCATGTGAGGACCCACAGGTCAGCTCAGGTGACATTGGAAGCACTGCCTGGCTCAGTGAAAGGCACGCAAGGTCCCTCCAAACTTTCAAGCTACTGAAAGAGAGTTGTAGAGTGGAAAGGGGGAGAGGGAGGGTGTGCAGGGATATCTTGGTAGCATGTAGGAAGTTCCTTCAGATAGCACAGGTGGGTAACACATCCCAACCCTGGGCCTGGAGCCATGGATTATCCCGTTTCTATACACTGAAGCCCCTATTTTGCTGTTACCTTTACAGTGGAAGGGATGTACATTCATCTCCTGTGCCCACGCTTTTCATTTGCATAACTCTTGCAAATAGGTTCCTGTTTCACGTTTATTCAAGCCACTTGTTCACTCCCTACATTGCTATTTAGACAATAAAACTACCAAAATCCTTCTACTTAGGTAGCTGAAATCTCAGGCAGCTTCTGCTAAAGTATATTGGTTAAAATACTGTGGAGCTTTTTTTTTTTTTTTCCCCCTCACTAAATCATCAGGTTTTTAAATTGAATAGAAAAAATCTGACTTAGAATCCAGCCTTAATTGTAAATGTGAGCTGACTGTGTCCCTGGGAGTTTTGGAAAGATAAAACACAATTTAGACAGTGACGTGCAGAAATATAATTTAACATGCCAAGAAAAAGATACAAGATTGACTGGTACACCCAGTAATGAAAGATGTTAAGCTTAAATTACCATCCTATAATTTTCTGCTTTGAATACGTGACTGTATGCACATGAAGAAAGTATCTTCCAGGCAAGAGCATCTGACCTCATTAAGACAGAACTGTTGTTCCTCAGTTGTCTGTACATGTTGCATACATAAGTGAATCTGTAGTAAAACCCATGGTTTTTAAGAGGGCAAAAACTACTGCAGATGAAGGTGAAAGAATATTGGTTTCAAGAGCACAATTATCAAAATCATGTGTTCAGAAGCTCACAACCCACAGAATCCAGTTTTTGATATTTTCTGGTTGACTACATTAGCAAAATTTATTCTAAAATAGACCTTTTCCAATAACTCCTCAAGTTAAGAGGAGTCTTAATGTCTGATCACTTTCTAATGAGCATTATTTTAATTCTGTCATTCATTCTGTTATGAAATCTAGTGCTTTTTCTGTATAGGCAAAAATTCTGAATGCAAATCCACTTTGATCAATGTGTCAGGCAAAAGTAACATGAGGACAAGTTCTGTTCTGTAATCTCTGAATCAGATCTGCCAATTAATGGTCAGCCCCACTGATTTTCTCATGTGGCATGAGGGGGCATGCAAGTCATCACTGCCATTTTAAGTCAAAATTGAGAATTTGCCTTCTCCTTCCTCCCCAAAACAGCTCGTGTCAGCTTGAATTACACAAGCATAATACAAACTCAAAGCCTTACTCCATGGTAAGCAGGTCAGGTTTATTTTTCTGCTGTGAGCTGTTTTAATAGAAAGATTGGAATGCGAATTCAGGTCTTCAGGTCCCAATTAGTTAAGGCCCTCTGGACAGTGCTTTCTTGGCGTCTTGGGAGGAGGAGAGAAAAAGGCAAGCAAGCAACTTGGCTACTACAGCGTAGATCTCAGCTATGCTGAAAAGTTTGGGGTTGCCAGCTCTGATTGTAAAGCCTGTTTGTGCAAGTCTCAGCAAAAGCAGTCTCAAGGAAATAGTAGAGTGTTTCATAGTGTGATGTTAGTGCCTGATAACCATCAAGAGGAGGCACAAAGCAGTGGCAATGAAAATGAAACAACTGGGAGCAGCCAGGAGTGGGCAAATTCTGAAATTCAGAAACAGCTGCAATACCAAGGTTCTCTTCTGGGATTAAAAGCAGCTCACATTTTCGTGGCCTCCTCAAGGGAACTCTTTTCAATTCTTTCCTATTGCCATTACCAAATCCACACGTGCTCTCTCCAGACTGAAGGTTTTCCTTTGAAATTTGCTGAAGATTTAAGTGTCAGGTCAGTTTACACCCTTCTTTACTCTTTCAGGGCACAGTGGTATTTTGCAGTTTGCCAGCACTGTCAGATGGAACCTTTGTAAAGGGAACCTCCAGGTACACAAAAACTCCCAAAAGAGAGAGCAGCTCCTGGCAGGACATTGCCCTCATGGTAGTTCTTTGGGGTGGTGTATGTTCTGGCATCCCATTGCTTCTTTGATCCAGTAATTCTCCCAACGCCTCTTGTGTCATGACTCGCTCCCTGAGTCATCATTTCATACTGTTTTCCTTTCCTGATGGATTTCCTGAGGTCTGGGGATGTCTAGGGAAGAGAAAACTTCCCCACACCTGGTTAACTGCATAAAGATTTGTATTGACTTTGCACCAATGAATTCTAGTTCATGTATAAAAATCCCTTCTTCCAACTTTGTGTGATATTTAGATACAGTTGTTAGAATAATTGTGTCTGGCTTGCTTCAGGTTTCATCAGGTTTCTTAAAAGACCCATTTTCTCTAAAAAGAGCAGAGAGACTGAAGTAACTGTTGAAGGAAGTAATTTCCAAAGAGCATATTCCAAATCCTGGAATATTCTTTTATTCCATTAAAACCCTTTCATTATCCAGGAGATGGCTACAAAAAGACAGTACATGTTTTTACATTTTCTGTTTTACGTGTAGAAGTGAAAGATGGCTACTACAGCTTTAAAAAGGGTTACTATCATGAATGTGTTTGCTACCACTGTCAGAAGAGTGGCAGGAGCCTGGCCTTGTTCCGAGCTGGAGCTGAATCATGTTGTGAGCACAGTGTGAGGTGCCGCCAAAGGCAGGAGGCTGGAGCAGAGCTTGTTTTGTAGGGCTGGGCATTGCTTCTCCTCCTTGATGTGGTTTGTACCCTCTTCACAAGGCAGGAGAATCAATCTGGAACTTACTGCTCACAAGTTTGTTATTAGAGCTCCTGTTATGCAAGCTTCCCCTTTGCAAAGCTCTGCCTGTTTCCATGCAGCCAGACTGCCTCTGGAGCACACCTTGCCAGCCTGCCTGCACCCAGAGAGAGGGAGGGCATCAGACACCAGCAGGTGTGCTGGGGCATCCCTGGAGAAGAGCAAAACAACTCCGGTGACCCAGTTCCTGCTCCCCCTGTGCGTTCCTTGCCTTGCAGGGACATAACTTGTCTCAGCTCAGGTGTGTTGCTGACATGGTTGAAGACTGTTTAGCCTTCTGCAGTGAAATAAATCCATGCCCTGTTGCAGCCCTTTTCCTGCTGCTCTGCAATTTGATAGTGAGGTTATCAACATCACATTCACATTTCCTCCTTTCATACAGATCTTTCCACAGACCTTCCAGAAAGTATTTGGCATTACCCTTCCCTTGGATACCCACACCCATGCCCATTGGAGAAACCTTGACACAAGTAGCCAGTGATTGATGCTGCTCTGGCTGAAGGCTCTGAGCAGAATTCTGCCCTGAGCCCATCTGCAGAGTCACAGGCCCTGTCTAGACTGCCCTTGCTGCCAGCTTCTGATATCCCTGCTCTGACACTTTGACCCATTAGCACTTGGCACTTGTTCTTGCCTGTTGTTGTTCTCTGTTCCTTTATTTTTGAAATGGTAAGATGGGACTTTTTGTTCTAAATAATTTTTTTTCATTTTTTTTAAGAACTTATTTAGAAGTTTTTGCTCTAAACTAAATCTAAACAACTTCTGATACTCCTTTTTGCAAGTAATAGAAATATACTAAGTGGCCATAGCAATTTTTGTATAGATTTCACTAGGAGAGGATATAACAAATCTCATGAAGACAGTTCTAAGAATTGCTGATATTTAACTCATTGTCAGGGAAGGAAAAGGCTCCAGTTATTTAAAAGCATTTCTCTTGTGAAAGACAAAAAAGACAACAGCTCTTGTAGCTGAGACCAAGAAATCTAAGTTAGTCAAGAGAACCACAGGCCTTTAAGCCCCTGTGGAAACTGTGTGTACCACACCGAAAATGCAGCATTCCTTCTCTAACAAGATTTTATGGTGAGAGAACTATTGTGTATGGTTTACTATTTGTTTCAGGTCCATCATTTGAGAAACAAAGGGAGTGTGGGGTTTGTGGAGTAGGTAATGATTCTATACTTGCAGTGACAGCAAAACCACTGAGTTTGGCCCTAGTAAAGATTTAAATGCCATCAATGCTAATAAGCTACAACATGATTTATGATAAACCTGACATAGGCACCAAAAAGGTCTGTTCCCTTGTTTTAAAGGCTATACCACCATAAAAACTCCAAAAGTACATTATAAAATGCCAGGTACCTTTCAGCATTTCACCAAGCAAAGAAGCAGCTATTTTTTATTGCAGAACACAATAGTATTTGTGAGCAAAAAATCTAATTTGTGTAATGTAAGGTATTTCTGTTATTAGGGAGATGGTTTGTTTTGGTTTTAATCCGATAAATCAGAGTATTTCTATTTCATGTTGCTGCATTTTCAGACTGCCTAACTTAAGGCAAAGAAAGTATCATCCATATTCCTGAACAGATTTGTGTTACTTTGAAAATCTAGGGAAACTGATTCAATTTTCTGTAAGGACCAAATACAACCAAAATAAGTGGGAATTTTTCAAGCAAATGGAATTTGTTCTTTTTCTACATACACCTGTCTCTTCCTACTTATTTGTAATTAGAATGAAACAGTGTTGTGCTGTCAGTGGACCCCAGATAGCTTGAAGAGAACACATTTTTAGCTGTTTACATTACTCATAAATTACTAAACTTCAGCCTCAGATTAAGTGTAATGTCTATCTGGCACCCCTATTTCTAATTATTCAGAGCTGAAATGCGGGTCTTAATTTGGGGGACACTTAGATCAACAAGCATAAAAGGAAATGATGGACTCAGTGTGTCACTTTCAGTTATTTTGAGTGAACTTCTTCAATTTTTTCAATTGCTGCTGAATAAGGCCATATAAAATTGACCCTTTTCAATCAGGGTCATGTAAGCCCAATTGTCTGGTCCTAATGCCATTTCTAACTCCATATTTAATTTTAAAAGGAAAAAAGACAACCCAAAGGCTCTCAGATATATGATGGACTGGATCCATCCAGTGGGGTACTGGGGATTGTGCAGCCTTAAACCTCCAAATCTTGGCACCCCTGGGAATCTGTATCCTGGTGACTACGTGGATTATTGTTATTTGCACATCTAGCTTCTGGTCTGTCATTGAAGTCCAACACCATAGTCCATGGTGGCAAAGCAAAAATTACTTAAGGCTTGCCAGCCACATACTCTATATCCAAATCCAGTAATTGGCTGTAAATGCATGGACCAGGAAGAGGTTTTCTGAGTTCATACTCAGAGCAAGTTGTTATAGATAATTTTCTACAGAAAACTAATCAGTCTGATTTTGCTGTTCCTGAGTCCACATGACAATTCTGTCTCTGTTAGGATGCCTCCCTACTATCTCTGAAATAGACATTAGAACAACTCCAAATTTATTATTGCCTCTCAGTTATTCTTCTTGTAATGTTGGCCTTTACTTTCAGTTAATCTTTTTTATTTAAACCACTGGTGTTGTTTTCAAGCAGTCAGTTCCTTGTTTTTTTTATGCCCTTATTTTATTTTGCTTTTTAAAGAGCTGTGATTGCTAATCAACATTCATTAACTTCTTTCCCTGTGTTCTCATGATGCATTCAGTTTCTCACAGGAAAAATGGCTGGCTGTTCAGATTTTGGAGACTAGGAAGCTTTTAAATATTCATGGTGATTATTTAGCATTTCTGCTGTTTATCATGCAGAGCCTCACTATGATATATTTTGTGAAACATCTCTACATGGAAAAATGGGGTCATCATACAAGGAATACTTAATCTACATATAAAATAAATAAGCAAGCAGTATCTTTACTGTTTCTCCTCTGAAAGAACTAAAGGTCTTGGGGTTTCTTTTGTTGGTGGTTTCTCAAATATCCTCAAGTATTTTTAGCTTCTTGACTGACCCATCCCTCCCTTAGGTATCTCAAAGAAGTTGTTCTAATACAGGCAATTCAAAATGCCATTTTTTCATCTTTTCTACTTCAATGTTAGTTTCCAGCCAAGTCAGTCTCTTCCAGCTAGCAGAAAAAAAAAAGCCAGCCTATCATTTAAAAATGTGTCACAGTCAACACAATTTTTGTAAACCATTTAAGATTTACTGGCCGTATTGTATAAGAAATGCATGAAGCTTTACATTAAACACTGTAGCTGTTCTGAGATTAGGCACTGTTTAGTTACAGCCACATGACAGATACTAAAAGAATCTTCTACTTCAGCCCTAACAAAACATGCTGAATGATCCTTTTCTAGGGAATCAAAAAACCTTTTACTGAAGTGATTAAAGCCAACATTGGAGATGCACATGCAATGGGACAGAGACCAATCACCTTCCTCCGTCAGGTAAGACTACTATGAAATACTTGCTGATTTTTTATTAGAATGTCTTTAAGCTGTCTGATATAGATATTAGTATAAATGATTCCCTAATTAGATTTAAAATAGTTCTTTTGTAAAGAGTTAAAAATGTTAATTTTTGAGCCAAAGTCCTATTGTTTGCTGATTGTCCTCTTTTAACCCAGTAGCTTTCCTTAGTTTCCATATCATTTCCACCCATATTTTTTCCTGCCACTTCTGTGTTATCAGTCAGCACATTCGTTATCAATAATGCTCTTCAAGAAAGGAAGTGGTTCTCTTTAACGAAAAAAGCAGAAGCCTTTCTTCATCTGAAAAAATATTTTGAAATCTGCACGTAGCTGGGTTCAACTACTTGTACTGTGTCTCATTTTGCACATTTTACCTCTGAGCAAGCTAATTGTTAGGTTAACTTTTAGGAAAGATTACAACAGAATTCACATTTGTATATCATTCCTAAAACACAAATAAGGTTAAAATGAGTATTATCTTATTTACTGAGCATCCCTCACACCCTCATATAAAATCCTCTGCCTATACCAGTGTTAATTCAGCGAGTTTTGGGACGAATGGAAGTCTTACCAAACTGAGGGTCCAGGTGATGAGATTATAAAATCAAGCTATGCAGCAAACTGGGGAAACCTGAGCTTCTTATACATTATTCAAATGCATTACAGGTTATTCCAATGTTATTAAATAAAATGGGGAATCCTTTCTCCCCATGACTGTGTGCACACATGGATTAATCATTGTCATTGTCCCACAAGATGACAACAGCGTATCCGTATTACACCATGTAAGCATAAAAATGAGAGAGACTGGAATGGATTAAGCAGATCTCAAGGGAAACCTCTCAATTGTTTGTGTCTTGCATTCCTTCGTTAACTTAATTCTGCTGGGTTGTGTTTGTACTTTTACAGTGTTATATATCACCACTTCTTTTTTTAGTTAGCTATTTCCCATGAATTCAAACCAGTAAGAAGTAGAAGTTATTTTGGGGAAGGACTATTAGAACATGCCATTGACCCCACAATTTGATTGTATTTCTCAGTTCTGCTCCATATTTAAAGTCTTGATTTCTTGTCAACAAAAGTGGTCTAGTAATACACAAAGAGTGGAGGATAGAGCTGCTTAGAGATAACAGGAATAATTAACTGTGCTTTACTGTGTTTGCTCTATGCTTAGCTCATCTGGAATCTTTACTGCCTGTAATACAAATAGTTAATAATTCTAGAACTGCTTTTATAGCTTAACTTGGAACCTGATAAGATTTTTTCTCTTCTGTGAGCACAACCCTTAAAAAAACCCGACTGCAAACTCTTCACCAATAACCTGGGTTTTAAATTACCCAGTATTTGTGCTCTTCATTTCCAAGGAAAGTTACCATAATATCATCAACTTAAAATAACCATTGAAAAGTGGCTAACTGGCATTTTCTTGGCACCACAGGTAGTGGCCCTGTGTACGTACCCAAACCTGTTGGACAGCCCGAGCTTTCCAGAAGATGCCAAAAAGCGCGCCAGGCGGATCTTGCAGGGCTGTGGAGGAAACAGCTTAGGTAAGGCTCTCTTCCAGTTGCTGCTGTTGGTGTTAGAAACAGCAAAGGTGGTTTCAATACCTGCAGCTGATGGGGCAGGTTTGCAGTGGGACCTGCGGGTGGTGACCAGTGGTGGAAATTTTTGGCAGGACTTGTCACAGAGGAGAAGGTGAGGGTTATACATCTAAGGAGCCCTTGCCTCAACAACATCTAGGCATAACTCTAAATGGAATGCTGAGATATTTTTGTGCCAGGAAAGTGGCAGAGAGTACAAATGAGGCTCCGTTCTGCTGATATGACATCTCTTAATCTGGAGCTCTGTGTCTCCTGCTAAGAATGGGTGGAGGGGTTTACAGTTTTACCTTCTCCAGTTGTTTCTTTGCCAGGGAGTCCACTGTCCCTGTAATGCTGGTGTCAACAAACAATATATGTCCATCTCTGCTGATGCAGTGCACGTTCCTGGATCTTAGTTTGAACCATCAGTTCAAGTATGTTTCTGGGGTATCAAACTCAGGTACCAAGGCAATAATCCTGTGCAAAAGGAAAGCTACATTGCGGAAAGGTGGTAGTCTTTTACCTAACTGAAAGTGTCAAAACTCGTTTGTCCAAAGTAAAAGAACTCTTGAAAGAACTACAGAACCCTGTTCCTCAACCACTGTTGCTACAAGAGTACACGTCATATCCACATCAGTACAAAATTTGCATATTCAGTAGAAAGGAAATGGAAGAGACAATTTCTTTCTCATCTAGTGATTGTGCTGCCTACCTGTACCTAGCAAGTGCCATGAGAATTTCTACTTTGCAGATACTGCTGCAGCTGCTGGTCACAGCCGAGAATCTGGCACACTTACCTTCTTTCAAGTAGGCAAACAGTGACATTTCAGAGGACTTATTACAGTCATTGGCATATTTCTTAATCCTTGTGATTGCGGTGCCTGTTTGCACTGGTATAGTTTGAGAGTAGGTGCTGTGAAACTTAATAAAATAAACAAAACATAATAAAATAAACAAAACATAAACAGTGATTGCATTAGCAGTATTTCAAGCTTGGACTATTCCTAACAACACAGCCTAATACAGAATGTATTTTATCTTCACCTTCTTTGTACTGGTTTGTCTTTTAACGTAGACCATTTAAAACACATTTATCAAAACTGAGAAGTTCCTCTAGCTCAATGAATCTGTTTCCTGGCTTACTTTGGAACAATAAATCCACACAGTACTGTTGGCACATAGTTACTGGGGATACATTTGAATTTTAACTCAGTCTTTCTTTGTAGTGATTCTCAAATTCAGGGATGTAGAAGGAGTTCTCAGAATGATCAGTCTTTGGTGCCTTGGTGCTCCCTTCCCCTTAAGGGCATGTTGGTGTGGGACATCACAGCCCCATGTTGGAGGAAGATGTGAGGGATTCAGCCTTGCATAATATTTCAGAAATATGTTCCTTTTCTTCAGAAGATCACACATTTCCCATAATTTCTGTTAGTTTGGTAGATTCGGAGGAAGTAGACCTGAAACAGTTGCAATATTCAAATAAGATGATAATTCTGAATACACCCTGTTAATTTCAGTGGCTAAATTGAGGTTTGGTAAGTAACTGGAATCTAAATGGTTTTTAATCTTGAAATTATTTATGCCAAGAACAACTGTACCTCTAAATTCCTGACAACTAAAACCACTGTAGATTTGACTGATGTGCTGTACTGGTTTCTGCCCCCTCTCCAGCCCCCTGTCTCCAGTACGGTGTGTCAGCCCCTCCTCTTGGCCTCTGGAGCTCCTCAGCCTCAGCACAGCATCCCAAAACACGCAGTAGAGGCACAGGGACCTGCAGCTGAATGGAAATCACCCCTATCACTCTGTTGGTAGTCTGACAATTTACTGCTGTTCTCTTTGTGGCTGAGAAGGAGAAATTGCCTTTCTTGTGAAAAGCCAAAGATTAAAAACTGGCCCCACTGTGTTGTGTTCAAAACTTTATTTTTCGACAAATTCGTGAATCCAGCACAAAGGTGAAATCACTGCATATGCACAAAGCCATTTGAAGTGTCACACACATATCTATACCAGCCTATTTAAAGGTGTTCATTGTAAAGTGAATATGAATATGAAATTTCCTCTGGAAGTGAACTAGAATACCCTCACTTCCAGTGAACGTTCACTTGGCAAAACCCTACTCATGGTTTTGAGGCTCGCTACTCCCAGGCCATGTATGAAGGCTCAGATGTGTCCTCAGCTTCTCTTGTGTGCAAACACTGGGATTCTACTGACACCACTTACTTTGCATGTGGGATAATGGGCATATCTTTCCAGGCATTTGAGACATCTCTCCTGTATATAAAAACACTTAATATATGCAACTTTTTGGGTTTGGTTTATTTATTTGCATCCCACAGTGCAAACACAGGTTCTAGTCAAAGCCATCAACTGAGTACAATTAAGTGTAGAAGTACAGTGCAATTAAATATTCTGTATATCCTCAGAGTGTAGGACTCAGCACCTAATGGAGCAGAATGACAGCTTAGGTTTGTTCTTCTCCCTCAACAGCATCCTCCTGGCGGTGGTCAAAGACCCCAGTACAGACCCAATATAACTTCTGGTCCTATAAAAGTAAACGTTTAGGACATCAGGGGACTTTGTGCCCTGAATCACCATTCTGTCCCATGCTATTGTGCAGTACTTGCAAAGGTTCTTTGTCTTTTTAAATCATGCTTTCACAGAAGTCCTACCAGGCAGACTACAAGCAGATAACTGAGCGATAAGAGTTAAGTGAGGCGTAATTATTCCACTCCACCCAACAAAGAAGATCCTGCAGCTTCCTGACAGTGTTCTAAAATAGATGAACACTTGTCACTTCTTTGTCCATCAGTGTTAGGCTTCATAGCTTGAATTCATTCCTCACCTTGACCTAGGCTTATTTTTACTCTTTATTTGTTGCACATTCTCAGCAGTGATGCACACAGGCATCTAACATCTCATTTTATTTCCAATTATCAGTTGTGCTCTGTAAACTGCACATGAGATTGGGGTGATTCTAGACATTTCTGCTGAAAAGTGGTTGTGGGAGATGCTGTGGGGGAAGGAGAGAAGCAGTTTAGGATTTTTTTGGTTTCAGACTGTGGGAGAAAATGATATGTTATTTTCATGTTGCAAATAAAACCCTTATATTTATCATGGATTAAAAGAAGTTACTTTCTATTGCACATACTACCTCTGTTCCTTGTTCCCATTACTTAAATAGGAGTTTGTTTACATTCAGGAGTGCTTCCAACATAAAGAAAGCAACTGAAAGATAGTAAAAATGGGATTGCTGTCCCAGTTTGCAAAATAGGCTTGAAAACACACTTTTTACCAATCCAGTATGTTATTTTTGTATTTTAGTGATACTTATTGTATTTGTCTACTTTCAAATTAATTCTTTTGCTCTATGAACAAACAAGCTCCCTTTCCTCCTCCATGAAAATAAAAGCAAATCCATCCTGGGCATCCATATAAATATGGCTCATATATACAAACTACTCCATACAATACTAGCTCAGGAGTTTTGCTAGCAAACAGTAAATCTGATGCACATTGCACTTAATTCTCATCTCATTCTGTATTTTTCACAGGATCCTACACTGCCAGTCAAGGTATAAATTGCATCCGTGAAGATGTTGCTTCATATATTGAAAGAAGAGATGGAGGGGTTCCTGCAGATCCAGATAACATCTATCTCACCACTGGGGCAAGTGATGGCATTTCTGTAAGTGTTAAAATGAAACCTGCCCCTTCCTGGTACAAGCTGTAGCTTATCAGTTACCTCTGCAGATACAGATCCCTGCTGAACCTCTGGTCTCAGAAAGTTCTGTGGGTTTGGTCTGGAAGATACTGAAGCCACATTCAATGAATATCCAATACTGTGAACAAACCAGTGTGTGTGAATGTCAGGAGCCAGCTAAGAGGTGTGTGCAAAGTCTCTCAGTATACATTAAACTGTACCTTTCTGTAAAGGTAATATGGGATGAACTACAGGTGCCTAAATAAAACTTTAGAAGATTCAGTGCATTTAGACTAAATAATGGTTGTTTTCAGTGGTTAAGATTAGAGAGTACAGAAGATTAGAGAGTACCAGTAGGTTCTCAGAGGGAAGAGGGAATGACCTCAGAGGTGAGAAATCTCAGCTCTTCTTCCAAGTAAACGCTGCTAGTGTAGATCAATGCCAGTGAAAATCCCAAAGATTTATTTCTGTTTGTTTATTTTAGTTTGTTTGCGAAAAACTTCCGTTTTTGGGTTGAACCAAGGTTCAAAGATGGTCCTCAGTTAGGACAGGAATACCAGTCTCTATCAGACTGCTCCCTCACACTGCCACATTCACTGATAGTAGAGCAGCAGTTCGGCTTTTCCGCAGGCAGCTTTGACAGTGTGTTGGTGAGGGTGCTTTTTCAAAGGACATCTAGTGGCAGAGCCCACAATGACAGCGATCCGGCAGGAGCGGCTCTCCAGAGCTCTGCGGTCAATTGGCTTTCAGAGTTTCTGCCTCTGGCAGCGTGTCGGGAATGGCAGCGCAGCACATCTAACCTGCAATGCTGATTCGATTTCTCCACTGATGTAAAGTCGGCACTACAACGAGTCTCGTTCTTCGGCCATTCTAAAGATAAAACAACTATTGTTTCACACATCAGGGGAGAGAGGATGTTAAGGAGTTTTTAAATATGCATTTGGTCCTGATTATATGTTTTGGATGCTTGGTATTTTTAAACTAGTGGTGGGTATGAAATTATGTTGATTATAAATCATTAGCTTAGCAGCTGAGTATGTGATGAGAGGCACAGAACAGCAGATTTTGTACTAGAACCACAAAGAAACTAAAGGAAGCTACTGCTGAGTGAAAAGATATTTTGGGGTTTAGGTGCCAATTACATGCTGAT
Source organism: Donacobius atricapilla (assembly GCA_013397315.1). Classification (NCBI taxonomy): domain Eukaryota; kingdom Metazoa; phylum Chordata; class Aves; order Passeriformes; family Mimidae; genus Donacobius; species Donacobius atricapilla. The sequence continues at coordinate 97,291 of WBMY01003224.1, read as the reverse complement.
AAGGATGCTTGCTTTGATTGCACCTGTACTTCAGAGTTCTCCCGTGGTTATAAATGCAAGAAATCTCTCTGCTTCCTGCCCCTCGTGCGTTGTTTTATTTAATTCACATGTAAAAAGCCTCCACATCACCCAGACACTGGGCACAAGGAAATTGTATGACCTGACCTCAGCAAAAACATGACCATTCTGCCTGTATCTTCTGGGCATAAGCTACATATTATTTCCATCCCAAGACATGCAGACTTTGGTCTGTTCTGTTACTTGAAAATGAAAACATAATTGCTCCTAATGTGAAACAGGTTTCTCTGTTCCAAGGGACAATCTGCACAGGCCCCAGTTCTAATTTCTGGTTTTATTTATTGGTCTCTTGTGGTTAATGAGATAAAATGAATGGAAGGCAATGAGCAAGAACTAGCTAAAGCTTCTTTGCTTATAACAAAGCACAGTAGAAAAATCATGATCTTGATATTCCTGTTTCCAACTTGCCCTCTACCCTTGTGCTCAGAATGTTTTTCCTAAATTTTGCAGTTGATTAGGCACAATCCCTGGAAGTTGTGACATGAGAGGATTCCGTTAAGCTTAGACCGTCCTCACTCAGCCAGTAACTTGAAATAAATAATTATTTTTGACTATCTGCTTCTAGGAGAGAAATACACCTTAACTCTACACTTCTTTGGGAAGGGAGTTTAGTAACTTATTCCAGAGTATATTATTAATTTTGGTGCATGACCTTTTTTATTTTTTGAATTCCTACTTTTCCCCCCAGGCAATTTTAAAGATCCTGATCTCAGGAGGCGGCAAATCCCGGACAGGAGTGATGATTCCTATACCCCAGTATCCCCTGTACTCAGCAGCCATCTCTGAACTGGATGCTATCCAGGTGAACTACTATTTGGATGAAGAAAACTGCTGGGCTCTAAATGTGAACGAACTTCGCCGTGCCTTGAATGAAGCTAAGGCATATTGCAATCCAAAAGTCCTCTGCATCATCAACCCTGGAAATCCCACAGGTCTGTAGGAGTTTTGTTTAATTAAGAGGTTTTAAGACCATTTTCTTTCCTTTTTCATTCATTTGACATTGCAGGCAAATCCTAAGCACATATCAGGTATGTTGAGCTGAATTCCAGAGATTGCTAGGTGCTCTAAGTAGGACAGCATGCTTTACTTTTAGAAACATATTTGCAGTATAGTGGAACTCCTGAAAGGGGGGAGCAGATTCACTTCATTGGATCCCATTTGAAGCTGCTGCTTCCACTGAAGTTTTCCAGATTTGTGGAATGACTTTCAGTCACTTTAGGAAAGATCTTGCCTCTGGCATGGCCTGTAGCCTCATGGCTTCTGAGAGGCAGTGACTGTAATAACTCAGAACTCTGTGGGAAGCCTCCCTCAGAATTTAGCTTTTTGAGTGGTTGAGGTTGATTGGTGAGAAGCTGGCTCCCAGCTAGCCATCCTACATGTGAGCATTTACCATGATTAGCTATACACAGAGTACTCTCAATAAGTCCTTGGTTGATTACTGTATCTCACACTCCCTGTGCTTGACATGGACTAAGTTACCTTATACCATCATTCTTCCCAAAATACTCCTTCATTTCATACTTAGTGAACTCAATTCTAAAGTTCAATAGCACTTCACTGAGGAAGAGGGATATCTTCTTGAAAAGTTGGTAATCTAAGTAGATGTGGGTGAAAAGATTTGTACGTGTACATTCCACTAACTTTCTTCCTGCTTTAAAAATCAAACTACAGGACAGGTGCAAAACAGAAAATGCATTGAAGATGTGATACACTTTGCTTGGGAAGAGAAACTTTTCCTTCTGGCTGATGAGGTAATGAAATCATCTGTTCTCTCCAAGCACAACTAAGAGTACTCATAAGAGGTATAATTTTGTTCTGTGTGTGGTATTGGTATCAATTTTAAGTACAGGGAGCAGACTCTGTTATCAGATTAAGACATGAACAGACATGCAAGATTCTTAATATCAAAGGATCAATATAACAGGTGGCTTGATCTGGGTTTGAACTGGAGAGAAAGTGTGGGGGACACAAGGAAGAACTTTGCTGCAAGAGACCTAAAAACCTACACGGTGCTCAGACCACTTCAAATGGAAGAGAAGAAAAATCAATTTAAAGACACAAGTAAAGGTTAAATCATACAAAGAAGCTCACTGTTCTTCCGAAGGCCCAGCCTTTAAGTGTGGTCACATCAGATAAAAGGTATCATTACAGTAACTATTACTTAACAAAGAACCTTGTGTCTTCTAACAGCTTTTGAGGTTTGAGTGCAAGTGCTGTTTCTTCAGTTCAGATCTGCCTCTCTAAAAGGCCGTGTTTTATCCTTAGTTGGGGGAACAGAGCACATTAATGTCTTCTGACTGTTCAGGTTTACCAGGACAATGTGTACTCTGAAGGATGCCAGTTTCATTCTTTCAAAAAGATTCTGTATGAGATGGGACCCGAGTACTATAACAATGTTGAGCTGGCCTCTTTTCACTCCACCTCTAAGGGATACATGGGCGAGTAAGTCTGATTTAGTTTTTTTTTTATTTCATCTTCCTCATTAATCTGGTTGGACAGCCCTTTCATATTACTGACCTGAAGGTAATCCATCATAATTAATCCTCTATTAATTTTAACTAAAGACTATTAAGAAAAGAAAAACAAGCACAGAGGAATGGATTAACTCAGTGGTTTTCAAAGTACCAAATAATGAGCGTATTTATTTCAGACACCTAATGCCTCAGTCCCACAAAGGTGAAATTCTACAGTCCCAATCTGGACCTGTGATAAAGGAAAATTGGCCTCCAACATTCAAGGGAACAGCTCAATAATCACTGGGATATTACAAATGTTTGGGTTTGGTTGTTTTGGGGAGGAGGAGATGGAAGAAAAATAATTTTTTGATTAAATGTATGCTGCTATGGCCATATGCTCTTGTTCTGAAGATTAAAGATCCGTGTTAATTGTTAACTTGCCTACCAAGGAAGCTGCATGTCCACCTTTATCTCTGTATGGGATACTAGGACTTAATGACGTGTCATGCAGCTCCATTTTAACCCATTATCAGTGTGGCAGCTGTTTCAACACGCTGTGCCTTACCTATTGTGAGATTCTCATCAATTGTCTTTCCACTTCTGCAGTCACTTTCATTGTTTTGTTGTATTTATAGACTTGAAGTTAACCAATCTCTTCTGTTCACTTTGTCACAGATGTGGCTACAGAGGAGGTTACATGGAGGTCATAAACTTGCACCCAGAAATTAAAGGACAGCTCGTTAAGCTGCTTTCTGTTCGCCTTTGTCCTCCAGTCTCAGGACAAGCAGCCATGGATATTGTGGTGAATCCTCCAGTACCTGGAGAAGAATCTTATGCACAGTTCATAAAGGTCAGCAATAACATGCTTGTTCTTTTGTGCTTTTCCCAAACCTATCCTAAGTATTGGGAACCCAGATTATGCACAGAGACCAAAGAGTTATCTTTCCTTTCTCCTTGGACAATCTGGTATTCACACCAATTTACAGAACAATGCAGTGTATTGAAAATTATCTTAGTATGATATTTAAAAATACTAGGAAGGCATTATCAAATCAGCTTTCTTGCTGATACATTCAACATTTTTCCTGTGTTTAAAATGACAAAAGGTTTACTAAACAAGATTTGCTGTTACTAAAATCTAAACAGGAGTATAAGTTTAAATTAAGATATAAAATCAACCTTTTTCTTAAATATCCAGTACCTCTACATACTGAGCAACATGAAAATCTGTGTTAAAGTATACATATAATTTCTCACTTGTAAAAATGAAGCTGAGTCTGGCTTAAGATATTACATTATCAAGTCAAATCAAAGGTTCAATTAATGTGGTCTCTAAAACTAGCCAGGAGTGGATGCTGAGGAAGAAGACTGTAAGAAGAGGGCACACAGATAGAGGCTTCTGCAGGTTATTATCTGTCTGCAGCACTGTAATTGTACCCTGCTAAAGCCTTTTTGCACTGCAGTTTTTAAGAGCAGAACTGGAATTTGGAACATGGTTTGCTCTAACAGCTCAGCAAAGCCCTACCAGTGTTTCATTTGGGGAAGGCCTTTTAAACCATCATTGTTTCTCTGTGTGTTTTTATTGCTACTTGAAATGTGTCCAACTGAACACCTTCCTTTTAAACAGGAGAAGGAATCTGTTTTGAACAATCTTGCCAAAAAAGCCAAACTAACAGAAGATATGTTTAACAAGATCCCAGGAGTTCACTGCAATCCCCTTCAAGGAGCTATGTACGCTTTCCCACGGATCTTTATTCCTTCCAAAGCCATTGAGGAAGCAAAGGTCAGTCAGTCATTCTTACCCCAATCCATTTTAACCTCCTCTCTCCTGTGTCTGCCACTTCTGGTGATGAACTTTGATTCCAGAGATGGAGTACAAAAGCAGTATTTCCCGGGCTGTGAATGATCTTAAATATAACGTGTCCTTTATTTGAAGAGTGGAAAAGAGAGCAGATCATTTCATCCCAGTGCTAAGGCTCCCAGGCTGAGTGTCCCCAAGGATGCTGGTGTTTAAGTCACACAAGCAGCTGGTCCTGTGCAGTTCCAAATTGCTGCCCATGCCGGAGTTAAGGAGACCAGCATGTGTGAGTGGCAGGGTGCTACTGACCCTACAAGAGAAGCCCCATTCACCAGGAACGGGAAAGAGGGCTGGAGGTTTCCTTACAAATTTCACCTTCTTGCCTTTGGGACAGTAACCTATGTTAATAAATGATAAGTCTTTCTGTTCCTAAGTAGAGCTCTGAAACCTAATTTGTAATATTCATTTTGTAAAGGGAATTTTATTAGCACAGCTGAGAACAAAAATAGGGCTGTTTTTCAGCTGCTTATTTGATTAGGTATATAACCTGTACATATTTAAGAACTTTTCATAGTTATTAATCAGGGGACTTCCTAGGCAGCAGATTATTCTGGGGGAAAAAATAGTAACTGCCAACAGAACTGGAACACACAGTCCTCAAATTAATTTAATCTTATCAAATGTCAGTGCCTTAGATTTTTCCAAGCACAACTTTCAGACTTTTGACAAAAGTTACAAGCAAGTCAAGGGGAATAACAAAATTACCTAAACCCTTTCTTTTGAAGTGAGTTTTTGTGTAAGTTCTTCAGCCCCGTTCCTCCATGAAGTACTGTTATTTACTTCAGTGTGAACTGCCCCATTAGCAATTGTTCCTCATCTTCTTTAGTAAATGGAATAAGAAACTAATACTATAACATTAGGTTTCAGGAGACAAAATAAATCATTCTATATATTAGGAATATTTTGACTTCAATAATTCCAAGGCATCCATTCCCTTAGGCTCATAAAATGGCACCTGATATGTTCTATTGCATGAAACTTCTGGAAGAGACTGGAATATGTGTTGTACCTGGAAGTGGATTTGGCCAGAGAGAAGGAACCTACCATTTCAGGTACAATTTCTGTTTGTTTCAAAGCAAATTAGCAGCAGTAAGCAAAGTATCATCCCAGTTCTTTCTCTTCTGATTAAATACAAGGATTTTTATTTCAGTTTATGTTGTCTCAGTTTCTACTGGACAGTTTCTCTGGTCTGACAGCAAGGTCAAAGGCCTGGTCTGCTAGATGAGCTCTACAAGTTTTTATGAAGTTTTCACAGCTTGCTGGCATGATTTTCTTCTATTTTTACATACTGGCATTTGAAATGCCTTCTCCAGGAATACAAACAATAGTAAGAGTTTAGACTTTAATTTTAAACTTGGCTCTGGAATTACAAAATTTTCCCTACATTCTTTTAGGGGGAGGAGGGGGTTAAACTGTGTTTCCATATGGAGAAACTGCATGAAAAATGCAGTATTTTCCCTATAAATCTGCTCCTTAAACACTCTGTATAACTTTACCAAAACAAGATGTTGAACTAAATATTCCAATACCAAACCTGTTGCTTTTGCTTCCAATAAACAGAACTTTGCTCCAGCCAAGCCACTGATAGCTAGAATTTATCACAGAATTTAGTCTTCCTCAGCCTGAAACAACACAGCAGAGGGTATCTTTAGCCTTGACAGTTCTGCAACACAGCGAGCTGGGGCAGATCCTTGAGTACACACAGCCGCAGGGAATCCATTCCTGCACCAGCGGGGGGAAACCATTGTGTTCTGTGGGTCTTGCACACAGCCCGGCATCCACACCCCATGGGATTTTCAGGGCATGCAGAAGAAGGGAAAAAGGGACTAAAACATGCAGAACGGGATGTTGCATTGTTTTAATGCTTCTGAATTCAGTTTTCAATTAAAGAAAAAGGGTACACTTACTCCGACAATTCTTAAAGCTCAAAAAGCTGGGTATAATTTGGCATAACTGCCCAATGGTGGAAATTGACTTCCTGTTATTTCTTACTGATAATCTTGACAGTTCTTGAATTCCTGTATTCTAACCAATAGAAACAAATTGCTCTAGTTTATAGTATAGTTCAATTAAAGTATAAATGCAAAAAATGAGACAATCACACCAAAACAGATGTTAAACTTAACATGTTACTTGCTGTGCCTTGAGATTAATCAAGATCTGTGCAAAGATCACAGTTTAAGTGGTTCTAAAGACAATATGGGCTGGTTTTTTATTTCTTTAAATATTATTTTTCAGAATGACCATTCTTCCTCCAGTAGAGAAGCTGAAGATCCTACTGGAGAAAGTGAAAGACTTCCACATAAAGTTTCTTGAAAAATATGCATGAAACTTCTGTGGCTTTTCCCCCCCATCCCCTCCCCTTCAAGGCAAATGCAGACAACGAACAATGATGTGCTGAGAATGTGCTGTTTATCTAATTTAACTAAATTCAAAATAGATAGAACCAGACTCAGATCCTGCTACAACTTATTGGACTATTAAAGTTATGTCTGGTGTAGAAGACATTGTTACACCAAGTTTTTTTTTTTTTGAGGGGAAGAGGAAGAATGTGAAGAAAGCGGTGAAAAGAAAGAGTCAGTAAATGTTTTTGTGCCTTGATTGAAAGTTACATTTGTGAACTTTTGACTCAATAGGTTGGGGAAGGGAATTGCTCATTAAAATTACTACTGTCATGTGGGGTTTTTTTACAAAACAGAAATGCCAAGTTCAATTGTTTAGATAGGAATGTGTTTCCCATCTTAAAATTCTACTAAACAAAAATCCAAACTCCTACATTATAGGTATTGCTTGGTTTAATTTTTATTGGTTTTGTTAAGTGTGAAGTGCTCTCCAAAGCTGATCAAGCATTTAGGGACAGAGTGCTTATTTAAAAAAAATCTTCAGCAGATGTGTGCAGATACCTTTGAAATTCTGCTGAAAAGAAATCCTGCCATCCCAACATAGTTGGAATGGAATATACAGTTTTGATCAGAGGAGTGAACTTGGTGTCTGCTTGAGCCATATTTTTATGAAACTGAAACATAACAAGGAATACAATCTTCTTCCTGTGCTGTTCAACACATGATCCCAGCACAAGAGCACTGAACGCTTCCTGCCATAACAGCTCCAGGAGTCTCCTGCTATCCCACATCTTTTATACACATGGAACAGAGTAAGGTACTGTCCCAAAGCAGATGTGAGTACAGTCAATCCTTTCAAGCAGGGTAGAACACAGCCCTTTCAGAACCGCTCCGTCTGTGGGCAACATTCGTTGGGAAACATCACACAGCCCCTCTAGCTGGCCAAAATCCAGCTGGAATTGGCAAGGACTGACACGTTGTTACCAGGAGAACTGCTGGGGCTGATTTCTAATGAAGAGGAATGTATTTAAAGGAAAATGTCTTACACCAAGCATAAAGATAATGATAGTACAGCTGACACTTAAATCTTCCACAGTCCTACTGCTGGCTGAATGATCCTGAGTGCTACTCAAAGCCCAGCAGAACAAGGTGGCTATCTAGGAGTACAGCTGACAGAGTAATCTCTGCCAGCTTCCCTGCAAAACAAAGGACAGCTTCTGTTTCCCCAGAGCTGGAAGCTGGACACCTTCTGCTAGCTCTGATAAAGGGCTAAAGGAACAGAGCTTTCAGTATTCAGATGTGAAAGCATTAGCATTTGTCAGGCTTAGGCTCAGCATTTACAGAGTTTATTCATCAAGAATATCACATTCAATCTAGTCATTCATTTTAAGTTCTTATTTAGAAGTAAACTCATTTTAATGTCCACTGGCACTTTGTGAGGCTGCTGTTGCAGCTGGTTCAACACCCTGTGCTGATCCAGCTTACTAAAGCCAAGGGCTAGAGAAGCACCATCCAGATAAACCTGTGCCAATTTAGCATGTGAGGAAGACGAGATGTTGCCAATAACTGTCCTGGCCACAGCAGCCCCAGTCTGTGACCCAGCATTAGCAGTGGGTGAGCTTCTCCCAGCTCCTTGCTGAGGCCTGTGAGAAGAATTTATTCCTCTCAGTCACTTGCCAGGGGTCACAGGTTATGGAGGAAAATGGCACAGCTGCTACACAAAGCTACTGTGGAGGATTGGAGAAAATAATTACATTTTTCTCCTCAGAGCAGTGCACATCTGGGAGGAGAGCACACTGAGAACACTTATGCTGCTACCATCCAATGAAAAATACAACCTGTCAGCACTCTCCTCTTGGCATCCTGAATATGCAGTAATAAAACAAACCCAGAAAGCAAAACCGTGGGAGGAGGTCAGAATAATGATGTGAAAATAAGACAAACAGCACTTTCCTACTCTAGGAACGTGTCCAAATCAGATCTGGCTTTGGACTCTTAATGCAGTGTAGATTGAAACTAAGTTCTAACAATGGGAGTTAGAATATTTTTTATATTTTTGTAACTACAGCTTTTTCATGGGGTAGTATTTGTAATCTAATAAGTCAATAGATTTTATATTTGCCTTGCATTTGCACCTGATACTTCTGGAAAAAAAATGTAAAGATTTACAAGTTTATAATGATAATTTACAGGTGTGAAAGGCTTTTTGTTTTAAGTCAGGACAGCAATTCTTACACTTTTGAATCAAAATACAATGGCTTAAACTGAGTTTTTTCTAAACATTCTATTATGGTGCCTTTTCTGTTTCTGACATTATAAGGGATAACAATTTATTCTTGATGCATCTCACATGGAAGGGTGGTGATTTCTATTGTCCATTCACAATATTTGTATGTATTGTGATAAGGTTAATGTGCATTTTTGTGGAGCAATCCTGTAAACCTATGACAAAAAGGTTTGTTTCCCATGTCTTTGAAATATTTCATTAATAACAGACAATCCTTCCTTTCAAATGCATGCTTCTAGGTTTGATCTTCCTCCAGGTGCTCCTTATAACAGTACTTCAGATGTATGAGACTTCCAAATAATAAAACACATGCTAAAAAAATGGTAATACTTCTCCATTTTCTATGTCACTGGAGCAACACCAGCTGGATCGCACTGTGACACATTTAATCCCATGTTCAAAACCAGTATTTACTAATATTTAGTACCCATGCACCAGGTCATTAATTTCTGCATCACTCCACTTTATGGACTTGACATTTGTCCAAATTATTACCACAAAACTATTCCCTACCAGGGCAGAACTGCAAATAGAAATGGTCTTAGGCAAGTTTATGTTCATAATTAATCCTGTAATGTAAGGAGTTGTAACCAGGAGTCAGGCAAGCCAGACTTCTTTCTTCACAGACAGGATCAGCCAGGCAGCTGAGGCTGATCAACTGTGTCCTGAAAGCTGTGGTGAGGGTTTTGTTTGGTCTTATCAGTTCCCTTTAAAAAACTTCTTACGTGGCTTGTAGGAGATTAAACTTACAGAGCAACACTATCTTGTCTTTTTGCAGTGACACCTCAGAATTACTTAAGTAGTGTTTGTTTGGTAATTTCAAAGAAAACAAAAGTTAAGGAAAGGGAAACTAGTCCTGCTTCTGTAAATATATATACATACGCCAGAACCACCAAAAGCAGGATATTCTTTTCTTTATATCAGTAATTTGAGTGTTTTCTGGAACAGAAACACTTGCCTGTTTGTCTGGAAGGGTTTTTTTGGGAGGGTGTGAGAAATGGAGTATGTTGTTTGTTTTACAAACAAGAACATGATCCGATACAAATTGCTTATATTATGAATTGTCAGATTTTTTGCAGCTCTTTCTGAGTGACGTAGTCTGTCCCATCTGGTTCAGGAAAAGTGCCAGATGTATGTGATACAGAAAAAGATACTCACTTCAGAGAGCTTGCAGCATCCGTAAACACCACGTGAAAACCACTAAAGCATTAGCTAAATGCCTTTTTGCACAGTTCCTTGCTCAAATTTCTACAAAACCCAAGATACTCACACCTCTGGTATTTTTTTTTTTATTTAGATACATACAAGATAAGTTTCTTCAAGGATTTCTATTTTTAACTGTATGGATTTGAATATTTTTAATACTCAATACTTGGCGTAGCCATGCCTTTCTAATGTTCCCTGTTACTATGTGTTTATTAAATCCTGCCTCCACCTGATCAGAATTTGCACAAGCTGTAACCATTTGCACTGGGCAGAGCAGGTTATTCCCTCGGTTAGCTCTGAAAGCCTGCATGTTCTGCACACTGAACAGCAGTAATTCAGCTAAGCCCAAAGCTGAGCTCTGACACAGGGCCCTTCCCTCGGAGCCCAGAGGGTTCCCAGGAAGCCCCGGCAGCACCAGCACCGCCTGCCCCAGCCCTGGGCACCCCGGCCCCGGTCACAGCCCCGGGCATGGAAACTCTCACCTGCTGCTCTGTGCTCGGGCTCTCCGAACAGGGAACGGAACAGCGCAATTCATGCGTGCCGCCAGGACCGAGTGTGTGTCTGTCTGTGTGTGCGTGTGTGAGCCTGCCGGCTCCTGCCAGGGCATAACGATCGGTAAATCGTAGAGTCATACAGTGCTGAGGGGTTGGAATGGACCTTAAAGGTCAGCGTGTCCCACCGCCCCCGCCTGGGCCGGGCCAGCTCCCACACGGCCAGGCTGCCCAAGGCCTCATCCAGCCTGGCCTTGAGCGCTGCCAGGGTTGCGGCATCCACAGCCTCCCTTCCAGCGTCTCACCACTCGCACAGTAAATAATTTCTCTCCATTATCTAACCTCAGTTTCCCCCCTTTCAATCTGTACCCGTTTCTCCTTGTCCTGTCACTACGGCTGCCCACGCCCGAGGCGGGGCACTCGCACCCCCCGCTCCCCTCACGCCGTTCCCTTCCCTCCGGCCGAGCCCGGGGACCGCGGGCTCCGCTCGTCCCCCGGCCCGGCGGCTGTCGGTTCTGNCTCGGCAGCTGATGGAGGCTCCAGGCGCTCGACTCCCGGCTCGGATTTCTTTCTTTTGTGGCGCGGTCTTGCAGCGCTGATACTTGGAAACATGTAACACGCATGGCAATAAAAGCGTGTTCTGTTTTAAAGCCAAGGAGCACATCCAGGAGATGAAGAAAGAGCTCGATTCGCTTTTGCAGACAGCGGAGAAGGCGTTTGCGGTGGAGCTGCTGACGATGCCGGCTGCCGTCAGGAAGATGAAAAGGAAAGAAGTGCTCGGTGAGAGTGCGTGGCCCCGGGCCTGCGGGAGAAAACCTGGGAACTTGGTGGCTTTCATGAAAAGGTTTGCTTTGTCTGCCCTGTATTTTAAGCAGATCAGCAGTGCTGTTAGCCAGCAGATGCTTGCTGAGCGCTCATGTTCAAGCAGACTGATCTGTGTAACACAGGGTATAGAATTAGTTGGTGACTAGTCTGGAGAGTACTGTTCTGTGTGCACTTAGGTAATCTTATTTAAAGTCTGAAGAGACAAGAAATAATTACAAACCTAGTGTTTTCTGTGTGTAAAAATGCACATTTTTGTTCATCTGAATCTTTTTATCCTTAGCCAGAGAGATTATTTTTTGTCAGTTTGAACTCTCCTGAGCCATTCTAATCTAGTCATCGACCTGTGATGATAAGCAAACAAGTTTAATTTTAACTCCCATTGATGCAGAGATTTAAGATGCGTACACTCGGCATCAGATGTATACTCTGGTGAGAACTGATGTTCCTGGAATCTACGTTGTAGCTGAAAATTGTAGGGGCCACATGGAGATCAAACCTGAACGAAGAGCTTGAGTTTACTGAGTATGTATTTTGGTGTCCTGGAGAAACTTCTGCCTAAGAGCATCAGCTGTCTGCAGTGCAGTGTGCATGTGGTGGCTCTTTGAATTTGGGGGATACCCTGTGTGACTACACTCAGGAGTCTTTCAAGGATTAAACACTGAAATGGCCTCAGATTTTCATTGCTGTTTTGTAGGTGTGACTACAGTCCTACAACACTGGAATCCCGTTCAAATGTAACATATGCTGACCTTAAATTATCTATTTAACCACTGTAATCCTGAAGTACTTGTTTGGCTTTCAAGCCCATAAAATAAGAATCAGAAGATAAAAATTATGCAAGTAATAGTGTCTAAATAAGTTATAACTTCTTGAGTTACAGATTTGCAAGGACGGGAGGAAGTGGCTCTTGCTGCTGCAGTGGTAAGTGTGTGTTTTCAAATTTTATCACAGTTTACAGAATAGACTTCTTCTCTCCCTGCTGTAAATACTTCAGACAAATTATTTTGTTTGGCTGTGTGTTTAAATAGAAGATGATATGAAAAGACTAGCCAGCCAGCCATGGTGCAGTTATGAACATTACCTAAAGTTTTAGGGTCATCTGCTGGAAGAAATTCAGATGTTTCCAAAAAAAACCCCAAACTAGTACTTAGCCAATCCCACTTCCTGTCAGTTGCTTTCATGCCTTTTAGTTCACTGCCTTTTGTAACATAATATGCATCTACTGGGAAAAATATGACAACCTTCCCTTGTTGGATAAACATTTTTTTTAGACTAACTGCTCTCTAGAAGACGTGCCAAATCCCAAACTGGTGAGGACCAACAGCAAAAAAGGCAGGTCAACTCATTAATATACAGCCTGTGGTTCTTACATTTTCTTTTTTTTACTGGTTTGAACTGAGCATTTGTAAAATGAATGTTAAGCCTGAAGAAGACAAGAGGGAAATGTGCACAAGAGACCCCCAGCATTCAGTGTGGAGGACGAGTGATGCTACTGTAGAGGTACTTAAAATCAGGAGATAGGAACTTCTGTCCTTTGTATTTATCAGGGAAAAAATGGTGAAAAGAGACAGATTTAAGGCTTTACAGTATAGCAGGGGGGCTAGGAAACGTACCCCTCTTTCCTTAGGTTTCCCTTGACATTCTGCCCATTAAGCTTTCTAAGAAAAATATTACCATTTTTCTTCATATCCCCAAATATGCAAGGAGGACACTACCACTGGGGTGTGATTCTGTTTTGTCTGTGGGCTGAGGGATTATCTGGGGTCTTTGAAGTGTCCTGTGTGTCCCAGTGCCTGTGATGAACACAGTTTGCTTTGACCTGTGTCCCAGGTGAATGACACTGGATAGCAGAAGGGGCCAAAGCTGTCCATAGGGGGGAAACAGGTTTCAAACACGAGGCTGAAGGGGTGTTTTGTGCTCTTCATGAGATCTTTATTTTCCTTATCTTGCTAATACGTTTCTAGTTAAGGTAACCACAATTGTTGAATATGAAGATGCCAAGCACAGTTCTGCAAAGAAAATAACTAAAAAAGTAAGTTATTCTGTTTTTATTCAAAAAACATAAGGACTTAATCAGTTCTGACCTGCCACAAACCCTACTAGATCCATTACCAGGCAGGCCAGTGCTCTGCTGTCTGTTGGAAAAGTCAGTTATTTTAAATGTAACATATTTGAAGTTAAGCAAGGCTAAACAGTAAATTATTTTCATAATGAAATATAGTACCTGCACTTCTAGTGACTAATTCACGCAGGCTGGCAAGTACTGGCAGAATCATTCTCTCTTGACTTGCCAGTAAGTCTTGATACTTTGAGGAGCCATATTTTGTTGAAACTTTTTTTTTATTTTTTAGATCAACCTTGTATTTACCCCATCTTTTTCTATAACTGAGTAGTGCATTCTTGTCTCCAAATCAAGTGTTTTTCTTTTTCCACCTCAGTCTGTCTGTGCAGTGCAGCTCCTCAGCCAGACACTGATGTAGCAAGATGACAACAAATACAAAAAAGATTCTGTGCAGTTACAGACCTTTACTGTAAAAAGGCTTAAAAGTTGGAAGGGTGTTATCAGACAGGTGGTTGGCTATACAGAACTTCAGTAGGAATATGTTTTGGCATTATGAAACTTCTTTTAGAATGCATATTTGGCATTTTATAGATATATAAAAGGCAGCACTATAGGGCTTAACTACCCTTTTTCACCAGGGAATTTTTACAGTATTGTTTCCTGCAAATACCTGTCATTTTGCTTTTAAATGCCACTTTTTTAACTGCAGCCTTATATATATATTTTCAGATTTCCAAAACCAGGTCGCTGGTTTCCTTGGCCTCTGGTTTAAGTGGCAAACTGAACTCTCTTTCTAGGTAAGACTGACCTTTGATAACTTATTTAACTCACCTGAATTTGTGAGTGCTGAACACAATTATTTTCACATATAGTAGCTGAGATTTGAGCCCAATGGGAATACATCTGATAAGGATTCTTCCATAACCTGAGATGCACTGCAGTGATATGAACCCGAACAAAAAAGCACCTATAGCTGATGAAGGCATAATCTGTGCACAGTTCTGAACTCGGGGGAGCAGTGCAGATTCCCAAACAATACTAATGGAAGAGAGCATGTAAGGAAAGCATCTTTGCTGTGCTAGTACTACTGAACTGTTCTGTAACGAACACCTAACTCGGGTACTGCAGCCCACCCTTGCCTAATAACACAAATTATTATTGTCTTCTTGTGTGGTTCAGGTCCCACTATGTCATGTTTACCTCAGGAGAGCTTTTTCACGCGTGTTTTTCACATTAGACCCCTGTCATGGGGCACTTCAGCATTCTCTAATCTACTGTCTACCTTCATCCTAGCTAAAACTTTACAGTAGAAGTACATGAGGAGGAAATAAATAAAAAATAGCAAACCAACAAAATAAAAACCCCAACAAAACACAAAACCAGTAACTACTTTTTTTTAGTGTCTGTTTACTCTTCTGCTAGCGTTGCTTGCCTAAGGATGCTAAGTCTCTTTGTTTTCATTGCAGTGCCACAGATCTCAAAGCCACTCCAAAGGGAGCTAGAAGGTAAGGAGTTTTAGGTTTGTTCTTAATAAATAATTCTGTTCAATATCAAGAGACTATATATCTATGTTATTATCAATCTAGATGTAACAGATCTTTGTGGTCTGCCACTAAATGTGACAGTAGGGATGCCAAACTAGTTACACCTCCTGCTTTGGTGTGGGTGTTAACTTACATTATCATTATCACAGGATTTGATGTCCTAAGTCAGTTTTAAAAAAATGTATTTAGAGTATAAATTCTATTCTCACTCATTATTTACAGACTTACATCTCAAACTTGTTCTCAGAGCCCAACCTTGATTAAAATGTCATCAATATTGCTTTGTTAAAAGAAAAATAAACCAATCCCCACAAACCCCTCAACCAAGTACACTGATAATCAGTTCTTGGCATCTTGAATAGTCGAGATTTTCAGTTAGTATCATTCTCCATACATCACAGAGGTTGCTTTTGGCACAAGCTGAAGTGAGGGGCTGAACAATTTAAATGGGTCCTGAAGCCAGTAAGCAGTTCAGTTTCACCTTGGCCTGAAGCTTGTTTCCATGCAGAACACACCCAAATCTTACATTGTTAAGTAAAATAAGAACAGTTGTATAATTAAAACTTGGGAATTCTGCATGGCATAGGGCATGCCCTGTACCTCTGAGAGGCAGCAGCTTTGGTATTTATTGGTATCTCCCTCTGTAGTAGACAGATACAGCACGTCTTATCTCAAGCCCTGAGGCATGAAGTTTCCTCTTTCCAAAACCGTAAACATTCATTGCTGATATTGGAGAGTGGATATTCTTGTTACTGAGTGGCCAAAATGTCATCTTGTGTCACAGGCTTACAAGATTCCTGCAGTGGCAGGGTCATAAAACGTTACCCAGCAGTGCCCATGAGTGCTGCCCATGGTTGGATTTTGTAGTCTCCAGGCAGAACAGGAAAAAATTCAAACATGACTGCCTCTCTCCTAGGTGTATTTTCTACTATTTGCATTTGCTTCATGCTTGAAAATTCCCAGCAGAGCATAGAAAGTTAACCTTTTCATTGTATTCTAGTGCTGGATTGCAACAGACTGTCTCAAGAACTTTACCTGCCAGTGGCAGAGTTCAAGGCATGTTAAAAAGAAGTAAATCAGTACCCCAACATAAAAGTGTTCCATTTGTCAACATCCCCCTGGCTGATGGACAGGTATCTTTTTTTTTTTTTTTAATCTTCAACTAATAGTTGATCAATGCACAATCTGATAGTGATAGCTCTTGCTATTCCTAAATGAGATGCTGCTGAATGAGAGAAAGAATGGTTGCCAAAGTTTTGCAATGTACAGGGAACACATGAGTTCCAGAGAAGCTGGATATGCAAGAAAAATCTTTTAATCTTAGAATTTTCTCTTCACAGACACTCTGTACAGCGGGTGGAGACCTCCGTAATATTGATGTGCAGCTCCTGAACCAGGATACAGTACAGCACATTCATAACCTGGTGGTAAGCTTGAACTAGGGGCCTTACAGATCTCTGAATTCAGACACCTGGTCCCAGGCTTCATGCCAGATTGTCAAGAATGCAAATTTCAACTCTTTGGAGTTTAAGCCTAAACTGGCTGCTATCAGCTGGAGGGAAGGGAGAACTGCTGCACATGGATCATGTGTAGAAGTAACTGCACTTACATATAAGCACGTGCAGTTTGGTGATAGCCTGGGGGACCACAGGAGCACAAACTCCTCCTTCTGCAGCGCTCTGCTGGCTGTCCTACCATGTGAGCACACTGCCATTCTCTTCTCTCTCATTCACAAAGGCTGACAAAGCTGCAGCTCAGTTTTGATTCTTCTTACAATCCATTATTCTGTGTCCCTTGCTGAGTAAGAACTATACACCTGGTAATTCCCTGCTGCAGTTCAGCAGGAACTGATTAATGGTTGTGCAGCAAGATAAAGTGGAACAGAACTTCGTAGCACATACTGCCCAACCCTCCTGAAGACGAAGGTACCTGGGCTATAGATTGAAGAAATGGAAATCTATCCAGGCATGAGAGATATTGACCAGTTTAGAGGTGTGCAGGTACAGAGACCAGTGCAGCTGAGTCAAGCTCGAGGTCTGGGAGCTGTTCTGTGTATTTTGTTCTGGCCCTGCCTCTGTAGGCTGACAGTGGGGAGTAAGTGCTCACTGCTTGCTTTTACAGTAGGGACCTTGCTTCTTTCAGCTTCTTTTGGGTAGCTTGAGCTAAAATGAATTTTCTCCCCTCAGAGCGAGCTGACTGTACTATGTGGAAAGGTAACACCTAAACCACGTTAATGGAACTGTCTTGTGGCTACAGAACATTCGTGATTCCTTGTGCCTGCTGCCTCCAAAGTGTTGAAATTATGTCTACTATGTCTTAATAAAGCTGTATACTGCCCAGTAAATGTTTTTCTAAGCTTTCATATCATGTGATGTGTCTTATTAAGTTCCTGTTATGAAGCACACCAAAGCAGAAGAAAATGCTACTTTTTCTTTTTAAAAGGCTTAGGTTAGATTTTAACTAAGTTCACACCAAAATGAACAGTAAGAGGCTGAATATAGGAAGTAAGTTTCTCTAATATTCAGCTCACAAATAAACTGAAGTAGAAGGTACTAAGTTTTTGAACAGCCTTAAGACACTTCAATTTTAGTTATGTGGTAGCATATATGAATCTAACACAGGAATAAAATTTATTTCCAGTCTTGTGTGTGACATGACAGTAATGTGCAAGATGACAGGTAAAACGAGAATTTGTTATCAGGTGCTGCTAGCAGGAGCCCCAATTAATGCCAGCTGAGGACTGATGCAGAACTGCCCTACAGTGATCAGCTCTTCCTCCACCCCTTTACATCAGCCATTTGAGAAGTTACCATGAATCCCTTCCTCTCTTCCCCTTCAAAAAACCCAATCTGAATGGGGATTAAAGTCCTTTTGCAAGGACTTACAAGCAGAAGACAGGTGTTGTAATTGTTTAAGCATTTCAGGTTACATGGACTGACTCTTTGGTGAGATCAGTCAGGAGAAAGGATCAGCATGTAACCATGGCTTCACAAAAAGTAACCCCAAGTTTTAATAAATGCAAATAAAAGACCCACTAGAGAATGCCACATCATAAGTCAGTACTGAAATACAGATCAAACAGTATTTATTTTTGCTTCATTTTTAGAGTCTATAACAAGGATGTTCAGCAACACTCAAATGCCAATTCCTACCCAAGCACATTGAAACCCTTGGAGTTTGTCCCTCCAACCTCATCAATAAAATGTCAACAACTATCAGAGAAAAAACTAAACAAGTCACACTTCAGATTTGTAAAGAAAAAGAGAGTTTCAACTTTCTCACTTAAACAGGAGAGAAACCTTGCTATAGAGGCAGCTTACCAACCCAACACTGTTCATGCACAACAGTTCCTTAGTTAAGGTCACATTTTTGCTTTGTTCTGGCATTTTTGCCAATTAATAGAACTACAGCTGGAGATCTTAATATCTTCATACTTAAACCAAAGTGCAAACTACTAGAAAAGTAACAAAACCATCTACCATTTATTTTGTTTCCAGGTTAAACAATTTTTATTTTAACTGGAAACATTTCTCTAGGAAGTGAGGCTGAATCAGGCTTTGAATAGGATTCAAAGGCTAAGAGAAAGACACCATTATTTCAGAATTTAATCATTCCCCATTTAAGGGGTTTGTTATCTTTAGACTGAATTCAGATATCCTTGTGTTTTCTTCACACAAAGGGGACATGGCTGCAGCCTTCCCTGTGCCCATTTAGTCATCTCTTTCAGGAAGACTTGATTAAAGTCCACAATTGTTACCTAACCTTCACCTAGTCTTAAAGCAGCTTCAGCCTCCCTGTGTTTATAAAATATCTATCATCTACATAGTCTCTTCATACACAGACTAGTTAAAGCCACTGGAAAAGTAAGAGTTACAAGGCAAAAGAAATATATTATACACCAACTGCTTTTATTTCGTTTCAGAAACCGTTCACAAGATGGTAGAAAAAAAACTTACAACCACTTCTAATTTAGTCTTTCATTGTTCCCAGTCAGCTCTAAACCCATTATGTGCAAAGCCCATTTACCATGCATCTAGATGATAGATACAGGCTATGAAATTCTTGATTCTACTTGTAGCAGCTTATGCAGGTGCAGCCAAATACCAAGCCTCAGGACAAATTGTACACAAACTTTACAATGTAGAATTTGAATTTAAAATAAGAAACTTAAAATCTACACAAAACTGGTAAAAATCAAGCACAGATACGAGGACAAACTTAAAACCCATGTGAAAAGGAGTCTTGTCTTCCTTTCAAGTGCTTTATTCTGCTACACAGTCAAAATGAAGATGTAAGCTTGTGGTTAGTTTAAATTACACTCTGTAGATACTATAGACCAATTTAAAAGTTACACATACAGCAATAGATGTCCATTGGTTCATCTGGATTACTTATACAATCCAGCTGGATTGCTGAAAACAAGTCAGGCAAAATTTGAAAGAAAATCCTTGTGCAACTTTTTAGACAAATGTTTACTGGTGGGCACACTGTACCCCAGGTCCATGATGGCTGCTTTCTTCATCAGAACTATCATTATAAGCTTCACGTCTCTGGCCACCACCTGAACCACGAGTAGTATCAAATTCCTGAAGATCTACCTCTTCTGCATCACCAATTACATTGGGAAATTCTGGTCTAGCTGGCAGAAGATCTTCAAGTTCCTGCCCCAAAAGAGGAAATGCATTCAGTATTGCATCTACAGCTCCCAAATGAACCGACTGGTTTCCCACAACTTCCAGACACCTCTAAGAGCAGGTCTGGCTTACAAGTCTGTGCTGATGAAAGCCCTGAACTGCAGAGTCATTTAAAAGCATTTGTATCAACTGAAGAGACCGCTTCAAGAAAACCACCAGCTCCACATATCATCAACCAAAAGTGCAATCAGTAAATACAGTTGCACTCTGTAAACTTATCACACAGCAACAGAAAGATTCTCCTCCTTCCCTCATCTGTGTACCATCTGCACAGCTCCTATATACAGCTTCCATAAATTCACATTTCAAGGGGTGAAACATGAAACACATGGCCCATAAAAAAGGTTAAAAAGAACTTGCATCTAAGTTTAAGCACTAAAAGCAAGCCCATGAGGTACAACATAGGCTCTCTGCACACTCTGTCAAGTAAGACACCACATTTATGCTCAAAAAACTACTTACTGAAAGCTTTTCTGGGCTAATCCAGTTATTTTCAGGAAACTGAACATCAAATTTAATGTAGAGATCCCCTTTCTCAAAAGGATTGCGGTACTGTGGCATTCCTTCACCTCTGACTACACGAACACAACCTGGAATTCAAAGAGAAGTCAAGTCATCAGGAGAGTGCTACTGCAGAGCCATTCTCTCTCCATGCAGTTCTGTTTCTCTGGCCTAGGTTCAGCTGACAGGACAACAGTGGGATTCAGTGCTGAAGAAGCACAAAAGCATACACAAAGAAATCCTTATCAGGTCAAGCCTACCTGGTTCAATTACTTTTCCAGGAGGATATTTAACCACAATCTGACGTCCATCAAGGTGCTTAAATGTGAACTGAAACCCACACAGTGCTTCAACAAGTCCAATCTTGTGTGTCATGTGCAAATCATTCACATCCCGCTGGAACACCTGGAAAACAAAGGAGAGATCCCTTCTAGTACTATAGTCACAACTCCACCAGACTCATTATTGAGATTTCATTATCATTTATCCTTAAAATTCCACAGGGCAACAGCCTTTGTATGAAGTGAACTTGATTCTATTAATTCAGACAGCTTAACATGCTTGGGAAGTTAGTGCCTGACCAAGTATCATCTAAAATAAGCCAAACCACACCACACATCAAGGTAAGATTCAAATTAAACCAGGCCTGTACAGCAGCACTGCTCTTTCACACCCAGCATCCTCCACACAAGCAACCTATAAACAAAACTGACAAGAGTTTGACACTATTTCCCCGGCACTGGAGTATATAAACCACACCGTTGTTTTTCAACTCTCATCCTCATCGAGATCTGCTTTAGCTCCCTTGACCTACAGCAGGACTTTGATCACTTAGTCCACAGCTGTCAGAAGTGATCTTTAGGCCACTTAACTCAGTATTCCTAATCACAGTAAATCTTAGAACTTGTCCACTGGCAGTACCACAAGTTCCATCTCAAGAGAAATTTTAAAACACAAACTCTATCTAGTTTTACTCACTAGGACAAAGTACAGACTGGCAGATTAGCAGTCCTTGACACAGCTTTGAAAAGCTTACAAAGTACCTAATTAGCAGATAACCAACATTATATCCTTAATATAAGACTGGAGTTTAAATTTGTACCCCACGCTACTCTGTCAACAGGAAACCACTCCTCGAGTGCAACACACAAACTATTTATTTCAACACAGCTCTACCTGGGAATTCTTAACAGTAGAATTAAAAAAGGAGCAGTCACCTCAACTCTGCCCCAGAGGAGTTTTCACAGGAAAAGATAAATTGCAATATTTAATTACAAAGTGCAGTGTATATAGTCCAGAATACAGTGAACATAAGTCTTACCAAACCAGTATAAAATAATACTGTTTGTTCCGTTAAGTGAATCAGCAACATCACCATTTTGTGTTACTTCCAGAACCACAGTACCAACACAGAAGGCACCATCTGGGGGTTTTATCAGGAGTTCCCTGCCATGTCACAAGACATGGAAAAAAGCCACACTTAGAATTCTGTCAGTGTCACGAGCAAAGCAGAATAAAGTTAACATCCTGAATTGCTCTTCACCGCATCTACTGCATCAAAGTCAGTCTGAGCTTATCTGAGAAAGCTACTCCTATCAGCATTAGGAGGCACCAGAAGCTGCCTGTCCTCTGGCTAAGGACTTGCCCAGTTTTTTCTGGCTCAACATGAAAGCCACGTTACACACTATAAATCTATTAAAAGCTATTCACCATCTCTCCCAGAGCTGCAACTCTATCAAATACTTTAAATGAATGGCCATCTATATAACTTAAATATTAACAACTGGAGTAAAAGGCATTTAAAAGAAACTCAAAAGCATTACCTCATTCTCCTTCTCTTGGAGTAAAAGGACAATATCGCCTGGTTCCACACCGGGAGCCTGATCTGCTTCTCCACTGAATGTAATTCTTTGCCCATGTTTCATGCCTTTATCTACATGGACTTCAAGTATTTTTACCTCTTTGATCACCTTCTTCCCTTCACATTTTTTACAGCGGTCTTTTTCATTAATTACTTCACCTAAATAAGGACAAATTTTGAGTTCAGAGATTTTGACACAGTCACATCCAATTCCTAGGAAAAACTGTTTGAAAGCAAGCTGAAGAATTTCTGCAACACCAGCAGTGATTTAGATGCTGCTTTATGAATACCTCACAAGAAGAAATCCAGGCTCTTTATTTANGGGGGGGGGAAGAAAAAAATAAAGTACAAGTCCCCTGACTGCCCCATGTCCCAGAATATCCCCACAAGACAGTCCTGAGTAAATGCAGCCAGCAGAAACAGGGACTCTTGCATACAAAAACAGGGAAAGAGAGCTGGTCACATCCGATTCACCCCTACAAAGGTAATTACTGCTTCCAGCAAGCTGAAGGGTGACAATCCAAAATGGCTTCAATGCTCTGTTCTACCTCACCTTTGTTTTTCCAGTGAGCTCTTGTCTCTACACACAGTAACCAAAGTATTAGGGCACATGGACTGTAAAATGTCAGTACCAAGTGCCACAAGCAGATGCACTTGGCTTAAAATTTTAAGCTTCTCACCTTAAACCACCTTTCTGTGAAACAAAGCATAACATTATGATGCAATTTAAACTACAAAATATGTAGGTTAAGCATATGAAATCTTAAAGACAACATCATTTATGAAATGTTTTGACAAGTCACAAAATACAACTCTTTGTAGCTTGAGTGTTGTGACGAGTAAAATCACCCACAAGATGATGTTACTATTCTGCCAACTGCAGGAGACATAAAAAGAAATCAGATGAAGTGCTGAACTTGTTACCCCCAAACAGATCCAATTCAGGCAAAGATATCATCCTAATGTGATGAAGTTAAAAAAATCGACTTTAGGTTCCCATTTTTAACCTACGACTGGCCTTGGGTTCCAGGAGATGCAAAAAGACAAATAGCTCCTAAACCAGCAACATCTTGGGTTTTTACTTTTACACAAGAGTAATAGCAGTAAGTAATATTCACATCTAAGTGCTTTTAAAGATAATCAATCCCTACTGCTTGAGCCTCTAGGCTGCTTTTCAGCACATGAAACACTGTAAATCCTGCTGCTGTTGTGAATGAAATGATTTCTCCATGCAGCCAGCAGAGTGAGATGCAGCTGACTGGGTAAGGGCAGAGGCATCCCAGAAAAGTTCCTCCTGAGATTTCAGCAGGAGGCTGGGTCCCAGCAAGCACAGTGAGTGACAGAGCAGAGC
Organism: Donacobius atricapilla; assembly: GCA_013397315.1. NCBI lineage: Eukaryota > Metazoa > Chordata > Aves > Passeriformes > Mimidae > Donacobius > Donacobius atricapilla. Next base: position 73,735 of record WBMY01003224.1, on the reverse strand, counting down.
CTGGCCTACCTTCTCCATTGCAGTCGGAGCAGACGGACTGCATCTGCTGCACCATTCCCGGGGCCAGCTGCCGGATCATGATGCGCACGCCGCGGCCCCGGCAGGCGTTGCACTTCTGAACCGAGCCGGCCTTCCCTCCCTGCCTGCAGCACAAAGCAGCAGTGGCATGAAAAGGAAGTTCTTCAGAAAGAAAGCAGAAACCCCCTCCAGCAGCAGGTTAACCTGCCTGCATGCCCAGCTGCACTGCCAATTACAGTTCAGTTCTCAGCTCTCCCACCCTTCCCCCAAAGAAACCCCCTGAACAGTTCCAGTTCCATCAACAGCAGCATTCAAGTTCAACAATTTGCTGGTCTGAGAGCAGGCTCCAGTAAGTCAAATACTGATAAAAATCTGACACAGGAGATCCTTCATTACACTATCTGCCAACAAAGCAACCAGAGAACTCAAAAACACAAACAAACTTACCCATTACATGCACTACAAAGGACATTCTTGCTAAGTTGTAGTTTAGTGGTCTTTCCATTATACAGATCTTCTAAAGAGACTCTACAAAATAAAGTATTTCTCTTGGGTTATCACTTAACAACTTACTTTCCCCATGTAACAAATAGACTTGCCTAGGACAAATAAAAAAAAAGAAAAAACAACCTAGATATTCCTAACAAGACTGTATCTGCTATCAAAGTAAGATTTTAAAGCACCATTTTGGCTTCCCCAAAAAATTATCAGAAAAAAAATCAATACGTATCAATATACACTTGTAAATCTGAACATACTTTCAGAGAAAAGCTGTAATTTAATCAGAAGAAACTTGATAGGATTGGTGGTGTTTCTCAATAGGAAACAAGCTTATCTAGAATTTTAAGTGCTATTATACAGTCATAATTAATTATTATTATTTTTAATTCTACCAGGAAGGTGAGAAACAAACCTCTGTAAACACTCCAGACAATGATGTCTATTGCATAAATACATAAGAACACAAATAGAATACTTACTGCTGTTTTGGGTTTTCTACACAAGAGAGTTTAATGGGCAGGGGTTAGCATGGCCCTAAGGCCACTTAACTTTTTAGTGTTTCATCTAAAATGGTTTGTCACTGGATGGAAATTTCAACTCAATCTATTGAGAACAGGCATCAGTATTTACAAATAACAACCAAATAAAAGCTCATTAGTAACAGACCATGGAGGACTACTGAACTAAGCAAACTTAACTAATGTGAAGTTAAACAGACTTCACCAAGCATGGCTTGCCAATCACAGGAAAGATGTTGCTTAACTGAGGTCCTTAAAAGGGACCTGCTCAGCAGGCATAAAACCAGCCACGATTGCAAGAAGAGCTCTCCAAAACACAGCTAGATGTGATATTCAAGAATGGCTTGGACAAAATAAACAAAACCAAAGCCACCACACACACTTTTCCATTAATTATGAGGTTCAACTATAGTTCCACCTGGCACTGCCCTATGAATTCAAGTCTTTCCAGAGCACCTCCACTTTCCCAAGAATCTGCCTGGTAAGTAATACTTGGCTGTTGAAGGCTTTTCCAGATTAGAACTACCAAACATAACTGAGGAGCAAAACAAAGAATATAAAACTAACGAAGTACATAATTCAAATAACCTGGCAAAGAATTTGGTATTCTCTAGATTAACCAACTCCACATGACTGGCCCCTGCTCTACACACAACACGCAGCTCTGAAGAGTAGTGCATACTGCAGAGAGATCTCTCAGCTGAGAAGCGTATCAAGAACAGAAACCAGCAGAGTTTCTACGGTCAGGAAAGCTTCAAAGTACAAGTTGCAGCATCAAGGTACTCACTTGAGTGGATGCATCATATCTTCTCCTCTTCTTCTCCCATTGCGACTTCTACTCTGGCCACCCATGAAGTTGAACAACCCACCACCAAAGATATGGGAGAAAATATCGTCCATTCCACTGCTTCCACTCCCTTCTCGGAGCCCCTGCTCTCCATATCTATCATACAGCTCACGTTTCTCGGGATTTGACAATACTTCATAGGCAAAGCTTATTTCTTTGAACTAGAAGAGGAACAGAGTCAAAACAGTGCATGATAATTTAGAACTTCAAGGCAGCATTTTACGAGTTTCTCCTGCATGAACACCTATCAATTAAGAAGGTACACAATGAAGCACTTTTCCACCCTCATTTTAACATAACTCATTCTTAGCAAGGCTTTAAAGCCACACTTGGGCTTAGCTTTGTTACATCTTATCATAAAATAAGACATTTTACTGCAAAACTTGCTTGGCTTTGCTCTTCACTAGCATAAAACCAATCTCTTACAAATAAAAAAAAATCCAACAGAAGTACACAATGCTGCAGAAGCCAAAAGGCAGAATAACTAGCAGTTACTTACTAGCAGCAAAGACTTCACGATGTTAGGCTCATAAAATACACTAATAATTAAGTAACTTACTGAAATGTACATCAATGTATTTGGTAAATTCGTATCTTTTCACAGTTATCTCTGCTCACCTCTAGGCAGCCATTAGACTTCAATTTGGTTAAGGATAATCAGCTGAGTCAACTTAATTGACAATTTTTAAATTGCTTTTAGCATAACAAATCTAATTCAACCTTCCCACATATGTCATTTGTTTTATGCTGCAGCAGTTTTAAGAATCTCTACATTTTTCCATTTTGGAAACACCTGAAAAGGTATCTTTTCAAATTCCTACATACATGCCAATGCCAGCTGACATTATCTCTGCAAAAGAGAAGCAGCTTTTTCCTCAGCATTACCTTTTCAACCAATCTGACTCAGCCAACTGCTGCATTTGGTCATGAGGTACAAGGGCAGATTTTGAGACTGGGGAGAAATTGGCCAGACAATGCTCCCTCTCCGAGTAGTTTAACAGCCTAAACAGCAAGCCCCCAACACCTGTATTCAGTTCCTTAGATGTAATATCAAACTGTAATATCAAACTTAGGGGTTTTATAAAAAAAAAAAGATGAGTCTTACTTTGTCCCCTGCATTTGGATTCTTATCAGGATGGTATTCCTTGGCCAGTTTTCTGTATGCCTAGTTGAAAGAGGTAGAAAATTAGTTAAAGTTTCCATTAATCAGTTCTTTTCTGAGAAATTCAAGTAGTGTCCCCAGGAAGAAAGAAAATCCCAATAAAGCAAAGTGAAAATATTATAGTGTTTAAAAGTCACTCATACATTGACACAACCTAAAAAAACCCTTGACATTACTACATGCATACATTAAGTAGACTTGCACTTAAACCCAGCTATGGCACACAACAGCTAGAACAAGTTTTCCTGCTTATCTTCATTAACTTAGAGGGAGAATCCCATGTGACTTTGATTAAAATGATTTATTCTTTAGAACCCACTCAAACCCTACACCGCAGCAGTAAATTCGAACCCATTTGTCTTTGCCCTCAACCACAGCAGTACAGTAACAACAAAATGGCTGCCTCAGCTTCCCATCCAACCCTACAACCACTCCTCACAACAATCACTTCCTTCCTCACTACCTATCACTGATGGAAGAGTTCACCTCACTTTGAGCTGAGTGTATGAGTTACACGTGCAGAAATGGACACAGCACCACTTTTATTGAACGCCACTGTTGTAAAAGAGTAGGAGGAGTAAGTACAGCCAAATCCCCAGGAGGGACTTTCCAGAGTGCTTTTTCTGACCAGCACTCTGACACTTGGGACCATCGCTGGTTCTTCAGTGGCCCCTCATCTGGTCTGCCTACACTTGGGAGATCAAAGCAAACAACACAGCAGGCAAAGCCTTTTCCTACCACTGGAGCTAATGGCAGGAGAAATGTCAACCCTTCCTCTACTCCACCTCAGCACCCCTCAGAAACAATCAGGGAGCAGATATTAACAAATTACACTGTATACAGTCTTTTATTTTCCAAATTACACCTATTAAAAAAGCTACAGCGATGCAACTGTGAAAAACCTGAAGTATCAATTCTTGGAGAGGATTTTTCAAACACTCTATTTCTGAATAACTGAGCACCTAAACTAACTCTTTAGACCTACAATGTTATGAGCTTTACAGAAACCATAACTTCTGAACAAATAAAGTTCCTTTTTTATATCCATACAGTTATTTCTCATTAATGATTGTATCATGAAACACTCTGTGCTTTCACATGCAATCAAGACATGATAAAGAACTAATGAAATAAAAACAATGTTGACATTACAAGCCTAATATTCCAAAGCACAGTAAGTGTAAAAACCAAAACTCATACATCTTACTGGGCAAATCACCCATCAAGAACAAGGCATAATGTTCCACAAACCTGTGTAGTCTGTTATAATGGATGTTCCCCATTTATTTTAACTATTACAACCAGGAACGGAAACAAAACATCACTGAACTGATAACCTAAGTAACATTATATAATCAGGAAAAAAGGAGCTTGCAATGGTGATCTTTAAAATGAGAAAGCCCTCACATCTTTGCTGATAACAGCATTCCAGGCCAAAGCAACTCTTACAACTACCCATGGCCCTAAAGGAAGCCACCACTATTGATTTCATCAGAACCAAATCCAGAATCAAGGTCTACACTGGGAGCATATATAACTTCGGTAAAAATCAATTTAGCCACTACAAAAGCCTGTTCTCTCAGCTCCTTCAGACTAAGATTCATTTTCACTTTTTCTATACTGGTACATAGGTTTAAATAGCAGATTTTGAAGTATCCATGAAACCTCTCAATGACAATAAGATATACATGAACTCCTTGGTGTTGCAGACAGTTGGAAACTTTACATTCCATGATTAGTCTAATATGGGGTAATTAATATTGGGTGGTGCAGGCCATCCTAGCAGAAAACTGCGCTGGTTTTCATTCTTACAGGACACACACAGGCAGCTTTAAGCGAACTCTGTAAGAAAACAAAGTATTCTGGTGGACAGTGCTGTATACAAAACAGAACCTTCTCAGCGCCTGCCTTCCATCTCCAGCCAATTTCAACACCGCAATTGCCTATCCCTGCACAAATTAGGCTGCCGTGTGCATGACGGGTAAGGCGCAGTTGTTGGTGCCAGCAGCACCCACCCGCGGAAGCCTCTGCTAGTGAACCGTCTGGTTCATTCTCCTGCCTCACNTGTCTTGTCCTTCATCGGAAAAAAATACTGGTTCTTAAAAGTTACCAAGTGGTTACGGTGTTGAAAAAAAAAAAAAAGGAAACGAAAAAAAAAAGTGCTTTATGCACTACAGGATGGAATTGCTATAGTGACGACCTGGCTCCAAGTTTTCACCTCCCCTCTTTGTTTACCACGCCTTGCCGCTTTCAGCCCGAGAGGAATCGCATGTACGAGCGAAACCGAATCCTCCCAAGGCCTGCACGTGGGGCAGACAATGGCACCGCTGAGGATCGACCCGCAGGGATCCTCACCCCAAAAGCCCTTGCAGCCGCGCACGGCGCGGTGCCGCGGGGGCGGGACGAGGGCGTCCCGCCCGCGCCCG
>WBMY01003224.1:55006-68170 GCA_013397315.1 Donacobius atricapilla | reverse complement strand
GGAGCGGCAGCGGTCGGTCCTGAGCTGTGCCGGCGGTCAGCGCGCAGCGGCCGCGGGCTTGGAGAAGGCCTCTGAGATGGTCCAGTCTCGCCTGTGACTGAACAGTCCCATGTCTACCAGACCGTGGTACTGAGTGCCCTGTCCGGTGTCCAGTCTTTTCTTAAACAACCCTAGGGACGGTGACTCCACAACCTCCCGGAAGAGTCCATTCCAATATCTAACCACTTTCTGTGAAAAAATTCTTGCCTTATGTCCAACCTGACCGTCCGCCGGTGCAGCTGTTCTTTCATCCTGTCACTCACTGCCTGGGGAAAGAGCCTGAGCCCCGCCTGGCTGCGCCCTCCTTTCGGCGACTCCGTGACGGTGATAAGTTCCCCCCGAGCTTCCTTTTCTCCCGGCTGAGCCGCCCAGCTCCCTCAGCTGCTCCTCATCAGACCTGTGCCCCAGATTACTCCTCAGATGCATTGCCCCTTCTCTGGACTCGCTCCAGCACCCCCATGTCCTTGCAGGGCTGGAGGCTGCAGATGGCCGCAGCGCCTGAGGCAGGGCCTCGGCAGAGCCCCTTACACTGGGGCGGTCGCTGCCCTGCTCCTGCTGGCCGCCCTGTGCCTGCCGCAGGCCCAGGGGCCATCGGCATGCTTGGCCGCCTGGGCACACGTGGCTCACGTCCAGCCTTTGTTGACCAGCACCTTCAGATCCTTTTGCACCAGACACTTCCCAGCAGTTCTGCCCAGGCTGGAGTGCTGCATGTTATTGTGGCCAAAGGGTAGGACTCGCACTTGGTTTTGTTGAACCTGAAACGCCAACACTGTTCGTCTCGGCTAGAAATTTTGAACGTGAAACGCCACTGACTGTGCACACACATCCCCGGAGCCCCCAGCTCCTGCCTCCCCAGGCATGTCACTGAGGTGTGTGGGGCACCCACACACCAAGCTGCTGCCTGCCCTCGGGCTCCAGTGGGTGTTCTTCAGGGACATATTGCTAAGTGGTTATAAATAGCACTGGAACCCATCTGCTCAGGTTTTGTGCTTTGCTCCACTGCTGGGATCTGAAGCACCAGTTGCTGTGTGAGGCCCAGAGTGAGTCACAAAGCGCACCAGCCCCAAAGCCCCAGCCGGGCACCACTCTTTGCAGGCAAATAAAAAGCTGGGTTGTGTTTAATTAGATGTTTGTCTCTTAAAGCTGGGCTAGGAGAGCAACTACTGAGGCCTTCCTCAGTTGTAGTCTCTTGGTCATTACCCCCTTGTTAGGCAGGGGCTGCTGGAAGGCTCTAAGAGCTGTGGCAGGTGTGTGGCTAAGGGGGATGGCATGGGGGCTGTACAAGGGCAAAGCCCAAAAGTGGCTTCTTGGCTTCCCTCTGGGTGAGCCCAGGCTGTGCCTCAGAGAGGATGCTCCCTGAGGAGGAGGTGAGCAAGGCTGAGGCCTGAGGAGAGGTTGCTGGGACCACATTGCTGGCCTGACATGTGAGAGAGAACAGAAAAGGCTCTTTCAAAAGATTATTGTGCTTGTGGCATAGAAATTTGAATAGGTCCCTTGCCTAAGGGGAACAGTTCTGAGTGCCTGAAGGCTTCTTCCCTCTTTGTAGGGGCACCTTTCATCTTGACACAGCCTATGCTTGCAGTGGCTGGATTGGGAAGTACTGTCTGCTGGTGGCTTCTCTGCTGCTTCTTGGGTGGGTATTTTTGGAGCCCTGAATTCCATCAGTGTGTTTATTTGGCCTGTAATAATCTGGTTCAGTACACGATGGTAATACCTGCCTCTGGGCTTGCAGGCGTGGCAGCAGTAAAGAGCTTCAAAAGAAAATGGAGCCTAGTTTTGGAGGGAGCAAAAGAGTCAGGGCAAAGGATGGCTGGTAGAAAACAGTCCTATGGACTCTAAGTATTAGTCTGGTTCAGAGATGCACAGAAAGAAAGAACAGCCCTTGTAAGGAGAGGTATTTTTCTTTGGTGTTTTTGGAGGCTGCCTGTACAGCCTTTCAGAATTTAAGTTATGTCACTAAACCCAGCAAAGCTTCATGATTTGGTTTACCTGTGTGGTACTTTACTTGGCTTCATCTTTTATTTTGGTAAGGCTAAATTCGTCTACTCTAAGAACTTTCTGCCGTGCATACCTGGCCTAATCTATTTTAGATTGTTCTTGCTGACAGATTCATATGTTTCTAAAGAAGGGTTTTTTTTGTCATACAGGTTTTTCTTTTTAATGGGCAGTCAGGTAGGAAGAAAAGTTATGAGTCTGTGGAGGAATGTTTCTTTGCCCTACAGCTCAGAGTTGTATTTTTAGGTGTTAAGCAGAATCAGCAGTGATATAAGCAGTATTTAACATATAAGGAATGTTTAGCATACCGTAGCATTTACGTTTTTGTTGCATTAAAAAAAAATCTAAAGCTCTAAGAAGGTGAGTTTGCTCAAACCAGTGGGGTGCCATTCTTATCTGTGCCCACAGGGAGGAAGTTCACTGAAGGTATGATTCAGCCTGGACCTACCTGTCCTGGGAGCTGAGTGGCTTCTGAAGGCACTTGGCATCTTGAGGCCATGTTGGCAGCCAGACTGTGAGCCAGGAGTGCTGGACTGTGGGGGTGAGAGGTGAGCTCAGGAGAGCAGCTCCAGCACAAGCCAAGGAGGCCGTTTAGATGCACTGTTTGCCACTTTCCTCTTCCCTGCCAAAACAGCCCTGTCACTACAGGCCTGGTTTATAACTTGCACAATCAAACTAGGTAATAAATAATAAGAAAACTCCTCTGGGATGAAACTTTAAATTTTATTTTTAAGTGGATCTAAAGAATAAGCTGGGGTGATTAGCTTTTTATTAAATTCAAATGCAGATGAAGAGCAAGGTGGTGTTTCTTCTTCCTGCACAGTGCTTTTACCACAGACTTGTGAGCTGTACTGACAGAACACATTAGACACACAGCTGGCCATATCTCACCTTTAAATTGCTTCCAAAATATCTTCAAATTGAGACTTTCCTTGGAGTCCAAAAATGTGTCCTCCCCCGCTTCTTTTGGTATCACTTGCACATTCTTTGTTTTCTTTGTATGTCTTTTTCATTTTTTAAAATGATTTTATGTTTTTGTTGCATTAGAGCTTCTTTCAGATAAGAGCTTTTCATTTTGTTCTAATGTTATTATTATCACACAATATGATAAAAAGCAGTTGCTATATGAAGGTTTGTTTGTTTCTAAATAGACTGCACAATTCTCAGCTCTTTAAGGTATTGTTTTAACTTTACACAGGCACCAAAAGGGACTATTCAAATTCAGTTATTGCTTCAGACTTTTTTTAATTCTTTATATAAAACAAATTTAATTTCTTTTTTTAAATGGAGCATTTAATGATGCCTTCTTAGAAATAAAATAATATTGATCATGTTTATCCCTGGAAAATTGGAAAGTCATCAGTTTCATGTTACTACAAATGAAATAACCCCTGTTCAGGCTTATTTATGAAGTTATTTTATGTGTTCAGTGTGGTCTGAACATGAAAATATAACCCAGCATCACTAACTCCTGCTTTATTACTAAACAATCAAATTTAAATTAAAAAAAGTGTTCTGTTTAAACACTGTTAAAGAATGCAGTTACGTTGAAAAAAAATGCTGGGCCTATATGGCCATTGCTTTGAATGTTTTTGGTATCAGCTTTCATCAGAAAAGGCTGTTACTGTCTCATGCACACTGTCTGATTTCTACAACTTTCCAGCAACAGAAAGCAAGCCGGTAAAGAACAAAGAAAGGACACGAAATTTGTAGAGACTTTTGTGACTCTGAAGAGCCTGTTAGGAAGTGGGCAGCTCTAAAGGGCACAACAACCAGTGCCAGCTGTTCCCCCACTGATCAGGAGGGCTCAGTGCCTGCCTCTCCCTGAGCTCTCCGGACCAGGGGAGCAGGCTGGAGCTTTTGTCACGGTCAGAGCAGCTCTGGTTTATTGTCCTGCCCGGGTGTGGTGCTGAACCCCAGGGCTGCCTGACAGGTACCTCTGCAGCACTAGGAACCAGCTGCACACCTCATTCCTTTTGCCATTTCCTGGCCCTGGTTTTTGCTGTCATTACGCCTCTGTTTTGCAATGCAGGCTCCTCCCAAACAAACAATCCACCCCTAATGGGTTGCTCCCCATTGGCCCCAGTTTTGCTACATCTGTGCTCAGATTTGGGTTCTCAGATAATGCCAGCCTTAGCTGGTGTTCCTGACACGGTTACCCTGGGGCTGCTGGCCTTGCATGACTTTAGTCCCTGGAAGGTCCCTGGCAGTCCCTTCCAGTTCTCTCTGCCAGTTCCTCCCCCAACTGCTCCGTAAGCACCTGTAGGATCCAGGCACCCTCACGGCACTATCTGTGACTTTTGGCACCCCCTCATAGTGTTATTTGTAATTCCTAGTGACATTTTTTAATGTCATGTCAGTAGTTTCACACATTTTGCTCAGTTACCTGAATCTCAGGCCAAAACTGACTCCCTGGCCTTTCATTTGCCTGCAAGTCCAGCTGAGATAGCTGAGAGAAAATCAGGAAGTTACTTTTTATCTGAGTGCTGGGCATGTTTTCCTTACAAAATTAAAGCAGACATCAGCGAGGAGGGGCACACTGGCAGGTGGTGCTAAACAAGCTAAAAAGCCTGGACTGTGGGTGTCTGTAAGGGGGAGCAGGGAGGGAGAGAGCTTAAGGGATTTTCCTTTTGAGTTAGCAAGAAGAATTTAGGAGTTCTGCATTTTAAAATGCCAAGTTATCAAGGCACTTGGCCTTTACTAGATTTTTGCCATCTGAAGGGCATGTAGCAAATCCTTTTTTTCTTGTAAATAGAGTGTTTTGAATTTGGATTTAGGTTTTGGATTTTTTGGGTGTAGAGTCAGAATCACAGAGCAAAATGGATTGGGTGAAAGGGATTTAATTTTCTCCTCACTGAGAGAGATTTCTGTGTCATGAACAGTGTTAGGCGTTATGTATAGATCTTTTTCAAGATTGGGACTGATCAGAAAAATATACCAATTGAATATATTTAGCTTATTTTTTCCTAATAAACTCTTGGTCACAAACCTTCCTCTGTGAGCCAGAGCAAGATAAATTGAAAGTTTTAACACAGCTTGGCATATGGTGTCTGAGCTGAAGTTATGAAGTGCTAAGTTAGATTATCAGGCTGAATTCATAATGGTCTTTAGCAAGATGAAAAGACTTTTTTCCTAAGCTCAGGAGAAAGCTCAAAAGGATTGTTATTTTCTCCTGTGGTAAGAGCTGGATGAGTAAAGAAGAAAGTATGTATGTATATAAAAAGCTAAAAGTGTGCACGCATATTGATTGAAAAGCTGACATTGCAAGGACATTCCTTCTCCATTTGAATTGCAGCTGATTGGAGCCCCAATCACTGATTTCCCGAGAAGCTTTGTACAAAGCAATGTTTGAGAACAGTCTGTGCATTTCTATCTGTGTCTATGCCTTAACTCTGGATGAGCATCAGCACACTATTATTTTATTCTAATCATAATTTTTGGTATTGTTTGACAGGTTCGCCTTGTGTAATTGTTTGGCCCGTCTGCTGTTCCTCATGTGCTAAAACTGTCCTTTGGGGGATTTTCATGGAATGCAGAGCTTATTGCAACAGAAGTGTGATACAGGTATGTTATATGGATATCAATAGTGAAAAACAAAAGTGTGACAATTAGTTTGTGTAAGGAATCAATGTTTTACCTTAGAGAATAATAAGTAGTTTTTAGAAATTTTTCTTAATACCTGTCAAAGATCCAAACTTAAGACTTGAGATATTTGTGAGAAGTTTATTTCAAACCCATAATTTGTAGAAAAAACCAGCAAAACTAAAACATGCTGAAATATGATTTTGGAGGAAAAGTATAAAAATCAATGCTGAAAAAAGATCAGCCAACCCTGTTGCAGTTTCTCTCTGTTATATAAAGTTCCTGAATGAAGTGCAGCTTCCTTCTTTTCCTAATGTAAAGATCTCAGAGCTACTGTAGTAATAGTAGATAAAACGTTTTTAATAAGGTTTGTGTTTGGAGAAAGTGTTTCAATTGCTTAGGGTGTAGTAGTGCCTGTAACAGCTGAGATGCAAGAAGTGGCCTTGCTGTTTGTTTCTTTTAGTTGCCATGGTTTGTAGTATAACTGTCTTATGCTTGCACTCACTACTTTATGTAAGAATTTTCTTTTTTCCAGTGTGCAGAAAATTCCTGAGTTGGAAGCATGCAATCTTTTAATTTTCCTGACAGTTCAAGTTCACTTACACTCTAGGAACTCCTCACAAGCATTTCTCTGAAGCCCTGCTGGTTGTGTGCACTTACCTCTGGAGTCAGAACAAAAGATACTCTTGAGATAAAGTTTACATTCAGTAACAACACCTGCAAACACACTATCTCTGTATGCAAACACAGATTTACACAGGTTTTGTATTTTCATGCTTAAAATTTGGATTCAGCTAAGGTTTACATCTTTTCGAACTTTCTGTTTTTACCAGTCTCTCCTCTTAGGGCCTGTTTTCTGTAAAGGGTGGAAACATTCTCAGTGAAAAAAAAAAAAAATCTGTCATTTACTACTTCATGTTGTATCTGTTCTTTATGTGAAGGCCTGTTCTCAATAAAAGGAGACTAACAAGGACATTTTCATGTCACATAAATGTAAAGATCCTGTTGCTACACCTTCAGATGTATTTAATTTTTCCTGAAGTATATTGCAGGTGGTACGGGTAAACCAGGCCCTCTAAAAGTTGGGGGAGAGGGGAATGGGTGTGAAGAGTGCTGATCAGATAGTGCTGGACAGACTGTGCAAAGATTTAAGCCTGGATGGAAGAAATTGTTAGAGAAGGTAACTGGGGACAAACAGCAGTTGTTTAATGTTTACTAATTTTAAGAATGCTTTAGCAAAAACCTGAACCCAACAGCAACATGGCTTTTGAAGGTAATCAGCTGCCTCTGAGGGTCCATCTGCAACACAACATACCTTTTGAGAAGAAAGGAGGCAGCAAAGGTGAGTAATATTTTGAGCCTGGGACATGTGTCAACTATAGTGGAAGTATTCTGTAGAAGCAATTCACTGAATAACTTATTTATTCTATAGAGGAAACCACACCTGCTCATCAGCCTACCCATAATCTGTCTTAAACAAAGCTAGCCCAGCTTCTGACAAAATCTTGTCCTTCAACAGGGGAAAGAGATTCCTGAAAGTTGTGACTGAATTCCGGCTGGTGATGAATTGTGGCTCTTTCATCTATGCTTTAAACTTATTTTTGCAGTTTTGTTATAGCTAAGAGTCAAATTATTACTAGATCTACACATTTATAGTTAGGAATTAGGAAATGCACAAGGAATTTACTAGAAACTGTGGAATATCAGATTTCTACATTTACATTTCTTATTGCACACGCTCTTTCCAGTTTGCATTGTGTCTCAGATGAATTAGTTTACACAAAATATTTCACTACAGATACTTTCAAGAGTGCAAAGGCTACAAAACAAATACCAAAGAGTAATGTTTCATCTTAAGTTATGAAGAGATCTGCATTTTCTCTTTTATATAGTGCAAATTTTGATGTCTAGAGTTATGTGTTATTTTGGAGAAAGTGCATCTGATGAAAGTTTTATGTATGAGATAGAGCTTTGTGCTTAGAAAAAATGCAGAGGATTGTCACATTTGGAGCTTTCTAAATAGGAGCACTTGTACAAGCTGGAGCAGTATTTCTTGACCAGTTCAAGAGTGCTGTTTCAGAGCCATGTACTAAAGGGCACATCTATCCTTGTAAAGAGATTTTTATGAGTTTGCTTAACCATGCGCCAGTACCTATTGCATTATTTGTTGTAGTTCTAAAGGTTACTTCACAACTTTAGCTTCAGACTTGTTCCAGTTGATCAGACTTTTACTGTTGATTACAGCTTAAGTGCAAGTCTGGAGCTTTACCCAATGTCAGTCTGATCTTTTCCAATTTGAAACATGTTTGAATAATGAGTTAAAATCAGAATAGGTTTTTTATCTGTCACTGAACTAATAATGTGGACAGAGTATCTGAAAGTGAGATTTTTGCCTTTCATCTGCCACCAATCTCTTTAGCCTGCAGGAATAATATGTAACTTATGGGAGAGAAATACTAAAACTGACTTGCAGATGCTTTCTTGTATTAAAAGTAGGAATTGTCTGTTCATGCATCTGCTACCTTTGTACTCTGTGAAAATGTGAAAAATAACTGTTAGCTTGTCATCATCGCCATACTCCTCTTGAATAATGATTCATTTCTGACTTCTGAGGAGTCTAGGAAGGGGGAAAGGTGAGGAAATGGAATCTCTTCCTGTGTTATTTAATGCCTTTTTTTTTTTCAATTGGAAGTGGGGAAAAAAGGCCTGAATAAAAAATAATGAAAGGGTATGTGAGAAACAGTAATACTTAAGATATTCAAATATAGCTCTTCTGATTTGGTCACAGGGTTCACAAGACTGAGAGTTTTATCATCTAATCAAACTTCCCCCAAAAAAAAGGCAGACTGCCTTGTTCTCAGCTAACACTGTCTGTGATATTGAGCTGTTGTTCTAGAGAATTTGCCCAATGATGCATTTTGGTTAATGCTTCTAATAGAGCACAGTAGTTATCCCTTTTGTGAGCTTCTCCAGCTAAAATCTGATTTGCAAATTAATCAGGAAGCAGGAAGAGTCCAGACAAAAGGGTACTGCGAAGGGAATCTGACTCTTTTTTTGTGTATGCAATTTCCCCACCTTTTAAATGTCATTTAAATAGCCTGTATTTTGTTGGACATGCAACTTAGCATAGCAGACAAGTATTGGAGATTTCTTCCTTGCGTTTTGTTCTCTTATTTCTGTTACGAATGAAGGAACTTGCCATCTNCAGCTGGGGGGCCGAGGCTTGAGACGCCCCGGCTTTCCTCAAGGCCAGGGCTCTCCTGGAATGCTTTCCAAGCCCCTCTGATGAAAGCTGGGAACAGTTCTCTCAGATCGCGCGCCAAACGATGGCTGTCATCAGGATGCGCTTTCTGCTGCGTTACATGCTAGCAGCTCCCTCTAGGAAAAGTCCGTGGTAAAGAACTTTAACTCGTTTCTCTTGATGCTTCGTTGCTTTTTTCCTGCGTCCCGGAATGTTTCCATGTGGCAGTGAAGCAGAGGCAGACTGGCTCTGCGATGACGAGCAGTGTAGGGTGGCCCTGCTGCCTTGCTGGAGTCTCCCTGGTCTGCCTTGATTGTCAGAGAAGCAGGCACACTAGCAGAACAATTACAGCGGTTCATCCTGAGTACCTTCAGATAAATTCGGACTTTGAAATCTTCTTTCTATATGAAAAGAAATTAGTCCCCCTCCAGTAAGGTGAAATGGGCATACTTTATTTAATAATACTATATTTTATTTTATGCAGTTCAAAGAACATTCTTGTTCCTTTCTCATTTTTATCAGCAAATCTTGAAAAATAAATGGAAGGGAGGAAAGTCTGGTGTTTAAAACGTTGCAGTTTTCCAAATCTAAGTAATGTTGGTGACTTTTGAAAAAATATACTCTGTGCGTTATGACAGTTGGGGATGCGGCTGACCTGAGTAAATTCAATTACCTTAAGGTTATGGACTTCCTTATGTCCTGGGTATTATTTGTCCCCCTTAATCGTCTCCTTTCATTAAGGGAATGACTTTTGGCGGGCAGCCGGGGAGCTGGGCCCGCGTGTCCCCGCTCGAGGGAGCTCTTGCTCGGGAAATGACTCCGGTCCCACCTGACCCTGCCTCTACCGTTCCCACACCTAAAATCCTGCTTCACCCCCCTTAAACTCCACTTTGTCACATCAAACGTTTTACATTATAATTACTCATCTTAAATTTTCAGTTAGGACAGAAGTAGCAGCCATTGTTTCCATAGTAACTTGAAAATAGATGCTTAGAAACACAATCTACGAAACTGACAGTAAATTAAATTTGGAATAATTTTGGTAATGGGACTTCTGCAAATTTAATAAACTGTCATTTTCAGCAAAATCTGGTTCATATTGCCTGGTCAGATAGCTCTGGCAGTTGGTTATATTTTGGTATAGGGGAAACCAATTTGGATACAACCCAATGCTTCCAGTTTGGACCTGGTAACAGAAATAATAGTGAGAGGAATAAGGTCATGCTTTCAAAAAGAAAGGAAAATAATACATTTTGAAATCTGTAGGTAACAGGAGAAAAGGGGAAAAAGAGATTTGTAAATGGCAAACAAACAGAAAGGGGAGGATGACTTATGTTTGCAATAGATCTTGCAGCAACAGGGCAGTGTAAGGAAGTGCTGTGTCATGGAGAGTGGCAGCCAAAGCCACTTTCCTGTTTCGTTCCATGGGAAGTGCAACCACCTCTCACGAGTGTCTCAGCATCATAGCTAGCACTTGTAACACCCCATGTTGGCTTTCAGTAGAGATCAAGCTTCATTTATTAAGGGAATTCTTTACTTCCTGACCTTTCACTATTGAGGAAACAAGAGGAAAAACTCCCTCCTTTAGCAAGTTTAGAGATTATTTCCTAGGTATCTAAGCTATGACAAGGCCTGTATCTCCTTTCCCTTTTTAATGTTACTTCGGTGATTTTTAGTGAATAGTTAAACAGAAAATAATTTTGAACTTAAACAGTCAAAATTAAATTTTCTGTTTTCCTTCTGATTGCTAGGAGTTAGTGAAGACAACCTTTTCCTTTTTGCAAGTCTGTAAACCGTGAATGAATATTTTTTGGAGCCTTCAGCTTGACTCAGAAAATGAAACTAAAGGACTAAATGGTAGACAGGAAGCCTTTGCCTGGTATCCAAGAAACACACATTTGGCAGTGATCCTGGGGCTTCTGATTACAAGCTGAAAGGGAAAACTTCATTATTTAAAGAACCAAAGAGACTGAGAGAAGCTTTTTCTGTAGTATTCTTGATTGTAGGAATGTAGTTTGTCATTTAACAGAGATAAAACACTCTGCTGCCAAATCACTGGATGGCAGAAACCAGACTGCAAAGTAAAAGTCTAAGGACAAAACAGGGTGATGCAAATTGTTAAATTCTAGGGTGTGTTTTGTGTCTATGTACATTTTAAGAAAGGGGCACGGTAACAATATCAATAATATTTTAAAATACCCTTATTTCTGACTAATAATATCAGCATGTTTAAGGTAGCATCTTGAGTGAGATATGCATATATAGTTCACTATATAATATATATTTGTAGTAGCAATTTGCTGTGAAAATTTTTATTTCTAGGCAAGTAGGTTAGCATCACGTCAGGTATAATTTCAAGGGATTTCAGGTTTCAGGACAGACTTTTAAAAATACATCCTTTTAAGAGGCTTGGCTTTGCTCTTTCATCATTCATAACCTATATAACAATGAAGCTAAGATTTATGGCTTTTTACTTTGGTATTCCAGCATAGAACTGGTGTCGGAGTGGTGCAGGCTGGCCTCCTAACCACATTCACTGAACGGGGAGAAGAGCTTTTTTTGAGTTGCTTGTGGGAAAATGGTCTGTGTGTTGCCAAGTGGTTGTTGCCTTACTAAGCTTTAAAACAGTTTGGCTTATATGGGGAAAAAAATCTGAAACCTTGGAGCCTTTAATTCATTCAGTTCTATTGGCTAAACCCGGGAACAATCACAATTAATCAAACAAGCTGATCTGGCTCAGGTAATAGAATTACAGTACCTGGTTTTGGCATACTGACAATTACGTGAGCAGCTGACTTTGGCTGAGTATATATATTTGATCATTTCGGGGCTGAGATGCCCTGGTGGGGTAAGGTCCCACAACAATAAATACTCTGTTTCCAGCTGGAGAAGTGAGTAATGAGCCCAGCTGCCCTCCAGCACTGCAGCAGCTCGCAAACACTCTACCTTCAGCATTGCCTGTCCCTGTCAAGTGTTGGGAACGTGTGGGCAATAACTGTGCAGTGCTCCTGGCAGGGAGCATCTTGGCTTGTGCCCTGTGAGAGTCAAGCCCTGCCGGAACAGGGAAAAGGAGAGTTCAGTGCTGGTCCTGAGCTGACAGAGGTCACAGAGCCTGCCTACAACAAAGCAACAAGATGAGCTCAACCAAATAATAGTTTCCTCCTACTGCTGGCAGAGCTGTATCAAAAGAAGTGTGATTGGCTTAAGAAGATCAATAGAGGAGGGAGTCATCCCTTACAAAATGGTTTAGACATCCTTTGGAAAGGGAATATGCTGTGTTAATCCTGAGAGACAAATATTTTGGTATACAATAGAAATAACCACATAAGTATTGAGGATCTTTTTTCTATTCCATAGTATGTGAATGAAGTCTTCCAAAGTTAAAGAGCATGCTCAGAGTGTGCCTGTATGTGGCTTTTTAGTTTTGAAAATTAGGATTTTAATCCTAGCATCTGCTGTTTTCCTGAACAATTAAAGTAAGCTCCTTCGATTTATACACTAAGATTCCAAACACTTCTACACAAGTAGTAAATAACTTGTTTTTCAGAACAACCAGATTTACTTCATTCTCCACTCTGACCCAATATCACCATGGATAGTAACAGCAAGATTTACGTCATTTGTATTTGTCCTGTCTTAATATACTCCAATTTTCCTTCCAGTACAAATAAATCTAATAATTTATACTCTCTAANCAAACTTCCCCCAAAAAAAAGGCAGACTGCCTTGTTCTCAGCTAACACTGTCTGTGATATTGAGCTGTTGTTCTAGAGAATTTGCCCAATGATGCATTTTGGTTAATGCTTCTAATAGAGCACAGTAGTTATCCCTTTTGTGAGCTTCTCCAGCTAAAATCTGATTTGCAAATTAATCAGGAAGCAGGAAGAGTCCAGACAAAAGGGTACTGCGAAGGGAATCTGACTCTTTTTTTGTGTATGCAATTTCCCCACCTTTTAAATGTCATTTAAATAGCCTGTATTTTGTTGGACATGCAACTTAGCATAGCAGACAAGTATTGGAGATTTCTTCCTTGCGTTTTGTTCTCTTATTTCTGTTACGAATGAAGGAACTTGCCATCTGCTGCCTGTGGAAAAAAAAAAAAATGCAAGAGAAACGGGACAAGTGCTTCGTTCCACCTTGTTTCTCTCGGGCTGGGGAGACACACCCGCTGCGGCCCCCCGCGATCGTGCACCCACCGCCGGCCGCTGCACCCACCGCAATCGCGCACCCACCCCGCAATCGCGCACCCACCCCGCAATCGCGCACCCACCCCGCAATCGCGCACCCACCCCGCAATCGCGCACCCC
>WBMY01003224.1:6031-52543 GCA_013397315.1 Donacobius atricapilla | reverse complement strand
GTTGCCAAGTGGTTGTTGCCTTACTAAGCTTTAAAACAGTTTGGCTTATATGGGGAAAAAAATCTGAAACCTTGGAGCCTTTAATTCATTCAGTTCTATTGGCTAAACCCAGGAACAATCACAATTAATCAAACAAGCTGATCTGGCTCAGGTAATAGAATTACAGTACCTGGTTTTGGCATACTGACAATTACGTGAGCAGCTGACTTTGGCTGAGTATATATATTTGATCATTTCGGGGCTGAGATGCCCTGGTGGGGTAAGGTCCCACAACAATAAATACTCTGTTTCCAGCTGGAGAAGTGAGTAATGAGCCCAGCTGCCCTCCAGCACTGCAGCAGCTCGCAAACACTCTACCTTCAGCATTGCCTGTCCCTGTCAAGTGTTGGGAACGTGTGGGCAATAACTGTGCAGTGCTCCTGGCAGGGAGCATCTTGGCTTGTGCCCTGTGAGAGTCAAGCCCTGCCGGAACAGGGAAAAGGAGAGTTCAGTGCTGGTCCTGAGCTGACAGAGGTCACAGAGCCTGCCTACAACAAAGCAACAAGATGAGCTAAACCAAATAATAGTTTCCTCCTACTGCTGGCGGAGCTGTATCAAAAGAAGTGTGATTGGCTTAAGAAGATCAATAGAGGAGGGAGTCATCCCTTACAAAATGGTTTAGACATCCTTTGGAAAGGGAATATGCTGTGTTAATCCTGAGAGACAAATATTTTGGTATACAATAGAAATAACCACATAAGTATTGAGGATCTTTTTTCTATTCTATAGTATGTGAATGAAGTCTTCCAAAGTTAAAGAGCATGCTCAGAGTGTGCCTGTATGTGGCTTTTTAGTTTTGAAAATTAGGATTTTAATCCTAGCATCTGCTGTTTTCCTGAACAATTAAAGTAAGCTCCTTCGATTTATACACTAAGATTCCAAACACTTCTACACAAGTAGTAAATAACTTGTTTTTCAGAACAACCAGATTTACTTCATTCTCCACTCTGACCCAATATCACCATGGATAGTAACAGCAAGATTTACGTCATTTGTATTTGTCCTGTCTTAATATACTCCAATTTTCCTTCCAGTACAAATAAATCTAATAATTTATACTCTCTAACTTGTAAACTGCTGGTATAAATTTATACTAACACTGTTCAGATTAAATTTTTGCTGGACATAATAATGGGAAAGGGAGGACTGGGCTATTTTACATTTTTATATTAGGTATGAGAAGGATACTGGCCTGACCACTAATTCCTCCTCCTGCCCTTTGGCCCTTATTGCTGTATTGCAGTACTGAATTTTACCTGCATTGGTGAAAAGTCTTCAGCTGGTTTGTGTACAACTGTACTAGCAGTCAAAACTCAAAGTAATTTAAAGTAGCCCATTAGCTGGTTGATTCTGTGCCTTCGTTTCATGTTGTCAGGCTGAGCAATTAAAAAATGTCGGAAATTTTGCAATCACTTCCAGCATCTGAAGATCCTCCTGCCTTGGTGTTCCTGGGAGGGTGCATTCGGAGGAAGATTGTTCTAGAATATTTTTTTTCTTTTTTTCTTTCTTTATGCTTCCAACAAAGAAAGATGGATGTGATCTGGGATTGTGTTTAGAACTTCTTTATGTAGATAATTGGGATTTCATATAGAAATAAGTGTAATTGTGTACCTGTTTTAAGTGTATTATGCAGACACCTCTTGAGTGAACTGGTAGCTGATAGCTATCCTATTCATTTTCAGCTTAGTGAGGAGGTGAAGACTATAGGGATTATGATGATATTTACTTTTTTTCTGAATGTCATATTTTCTTTTAAATATTATGCTATAACCTTTCTCTCACTGTAGTTTGCTTTGTATGTTAAGATAAAATTGATTCCTGAGCAGGAATTTGACACAAGGCTTGTGTGCTTCTTAAATTTTGTGTAAACTCCAGGTGGTGCATGAGATTTAAACTGGTATTTTGTAGAGCTGAACTTCACCTTTATGACCTGGTTAAGGCATTTTTAACTTGGTATCAGCAGGTGACTTGTGAGGAGAGACACCTAATAAAAGTTGATTCAAGCTTCACTTTTTTCACATGGAATTTTTAGAGGCTTTGAGTAACAGCTGTAAAGAGTAATCCCTATTTCCTCATTATCACAAGACTGTTTTCAACATCTGTTACCTCATGCCTGCCTACTGAAAGGTTCTGAGGAGCTGTCACTTTTATGTCCTAGACTGTTAGTACACCAGATCAGCCCACCATTTTATCTGTTGCCAGTTTGCAATGATGCTCATAAATGAAGAAATTCCCGAAAAATGCCTATCCTTAAAGGCTGACTTCAAATATATAAAATTTGAGTGTTTAATTAAAATTTGAAATTGAAGTTGTCATATACATTAAAATCCACTTACATTGATGAGTATTTTAATTTGGACTCTATCAGTGCTGTCAGTCAGACATGCTTGATTCTGTTTGTCTTATGTTCCCCAGCCAAACTGTTGAATGTTGGCCATTCTTAAACTGTTTAAGGAGCTTCTCAATTTTCAAGTATGCTTCCACAGTGATGAATCAGGACATGTTTCTCTGCTGTTGCACTTGCTTTTATTTATTAGGGTAAGTATCTCTGGTTTCATTGTTGTTTTAATCCTTGTAGCTGAAGCCAGAATTTAGGGCAATGCTATATCAGTAGTAGTTCCAGTTAAAAATATTCCGTATTATTATACTGCCATTATTCAGTGCAAGGATTAAATTTTTTGTTATCCTTTATCATGCAATAGGGTAGGAATTGTAGCTGGCGTGGCCTTTGATTCTTCAAAAACATACAATTGCAAATTTCTTTATTCTACAGTCATGAACCAGTATAAACACTGGAAGAAAGGAGCATGTTTCTTTCATCCTCCCTGTAAGCCCCAGGGAACACCAAAGAAAGTAAACTGGTAGCTAAAATGGATCACAGAGCACTAAGAACTGGAGAAGAACACAGAGGTGGCGTACACCTAGTTTTGCCGGCAAGAAGTTTAATTAGAGCTGGGTTTCAAAAGCTTTGATGTGCACCTGTACAAATGTATACTTACATGTCTCATATCATTATTATCACAACTACCTTTAATGGATCTTATAAAAACTAAACCAGCAGTGATGATTAGTCCTTTGGTAAATTTGGACTAATTCAAATTAATGCATGAAGATTTATGAGTATTTGCAAAAACAATTATTTGAAAAAACAACTGAATTTGTGGTTCCAATTGTGCTTTTAAAATTTAAAAAGCATTTCTATAAGACTGTGCTGTCTGATTTAACATTGTCTAAATTAGAGTCTTGCAGTCTTCCTTGCACAACACAGTTCCAGGGCAGCCTCATTACTTCTTTTCTGACCTTTGTCTGTGAGCTGGTTCTGAGATAATGTCCTGGCAGGCTTCAAGGCTAATACATCTTTCTGATTTAACAGGATTCCCTTGGTGTTCCAGACTTTTTGGTTTTCTTTCTCTGAGCTATCCCAGTGACATGTACTCATCACAGCACTACATTCATTAGCACTGAAAGTGTCCTGCTGATCTCACCGCTGAACAACTGAAGAAAAAGATATTTAAAAGGGACCAATCATCCTCTCTAACTTTCTATGTAACAAGTAGTGCAGAGGTGCATCAGTGGTTTGTATCTGGGTCCTTTTAAGACACTATGGCAGCACAAAACAAGGGCTGTTTCTCTAACCAAAATTTATGTTGGTGATTGTAGGAATAGCTTCAAAGTGAGTGCATTCAGAAATTGATTAATGCTTAATAAATCTCTATTGTCTTGGCAATTTTAAATGCCAGAAGATATTTTTTCTTTGCATAAATATTGGTGTTTTAGAATTCAAACCTCTTGAAGTGAGTGCTTCAGGGGAACAGAGGAATTGTGTAGTAAAGGGCTTTTATTTTACCAGAGGTTAAAAAAACCCCGATGTACTGAAAGCTACTTATAGGATTGCATCATCCAAGTCTGAGATATCTATAGATAAAAGTTACAATTATCTTCTAGTATATCTGTTTTCTGTCTCTTCTAAACCTGAGGCCATATTCCATAGGAGGAAAGCAGCTTGACCCAAGAATCTGTGATGTGTTATTTTCTATGGTGCTGTCAGTCACTGCTACGTCAGCTGGGAAAGCTGGGGCAGAAAGGTCTGCAGTGAGCTGACTTTGCAGCCCTGTCTTTTCTCACTGCACACTTCTGAGGAGCTTTTTCCAGCTGAGTTGCACAGATAAAGACTGTTCATATCTTTCTGCCCTTATGTGGACTTTGGCAAGTGCCGTGTTCTTCCTGTGCCTGCTTCAAATCTCTAAAGTGTGTTTACCAGCACCCTATAAATTCCAGATCTCCTTTAATTTGAAGGAGACGGGCAAGGAGGTGATACAGCTCTTGCTGATAAGCTCTTTAGTGTCATGTGCTTTGTTAGATCAGCTTTCTTTTTATTGACTTTCTATAGTTATCTGTAAATAATGCTGAATCAAGGAAAAGAAAACAGACAAATAGAAAAAGGACTGGGTTTATCCACTTCTGCTTGAAAGCATAAGATCTGTATTTTGGGGTTTCTAGTACTTAGGGTATATTGTTTCACAGTGCACAACTTGGACAGATGTGATTTATGGTGCTTTGCCAAAACAAAGACTGTAATATTCAACTGTCATCTCCAACCCTTATGTTTTAAGGTTGGATAAAGTAGCATTGAGACAGACTCGTTTTGTCAGGGCTGCCTGGAAATAAAATCTTCAAAGTAATAGTGATGGGAAATGTATTTTAACGGTATTAGGGCAGGATTGGTAAACAATTCTCCCAGGAAAAAGAATGCAAACCCCTATGATAAAAACACATGAGCAAAGCATCCCTGATACACCTCAAAAGACAGAAATCTTTTTGACCTCTTGCTTAGTGGTGGAAATATGAGTAGAATAGGGCACTGTGAGCCCAAAATGTGGGCCTTACTGACAGGAGAACGAAACCTTGTCCTGTGCCAATCTTCCTTCTGCTCTCTCTAGAACCTCCTGCTGAATTTCCCAGAAGCAGACAGATGTGGGTGAAAAGTTTGGGGGATGTTGTTTGAGTTTTTTGCTTTGTTTTTGTAATACACTTTTGCCTAAAGGAGCCATATTATTCCATGGTCCCGTGGCAAGAAAGCAAGTGGGTTTTTCCAGCTTATTTTCCTCATGGAGATAGAGGCATTTTGTAGAATCACTGCTCAGTCTCTAACTTTTAAGGTTGAGACCCTGGAGGAGCCATGACCCTCTAAGCTATAAGAACCCCCCAACCTCAGCTGTCAGGATCTCTGTAGACTTGATCATTTGTAGGAATAGCAGGTGGCAGCGCTATTGCAGGTTTGCTGCCTCCAAGGGCTTCCACGTTGGGCAGCCACCTGCTTTGCCTGTGTCTAGGGCTCCTCTTGGGCTAGAACATGAGGTTTTCTTGAGCACCCGAAAGTACGGAGTTCATTTATCATAAAAACCACTCGTTTCTGCAGTCATTATTTATGTGACTAGATTTATCAGAGATAGTATGCGGCTTACACAAATAACTGCTCAGCTGAGTAAGTCATAATGTATTCCTTATCTCTTGTCAAGCAGTCGGTTTCTTCAGTTGAAAGAAACTTAATTACCATAATTAATTGCAATATTAATTATTACACTATCTTGTATTTGAATGTTGTCACTATCAATAAATGTAAAAGGGCTTGAGAATCATTAGGGAATTATTTATTCTAGATTTTATATGCTTCTTAGGTTGCTCTTAAAAAAATACCAATCCTCCATCATTTCCAATACTAGAGCAATTTAAAATCTATTATATATTTAGTTTTTTCTCTTGATATTTACTTTGAAAAAAAAATCTGTTGTTGAGGTATGTTTTGAAAGGATAGGGATCATCTCTGGAGTTCAGAATTTCTATTCTAGTCCTCTCTTTCCCTGGGAGAGCAAAAATGTGTGCATAGCCTTTTGAGCCTGTTATGGCTCAGGATATGCAGCAGTGGAACTTGAAGCCTTTCATCTTCCTTTTTTAATCTGCTTTCATAGCCACAGGTGTATATGAAGTATTTGTTTCCATTTTCTCTAATTTTCTGCTTAGTTTCTACAAAAGCAGACTCTTCTTGGAGGCTTTAAATAATCCATTGCTAAGATGCTGTTTTCTTGCAATGTTAAGGGCTTTTTTCAACTGGAAATGGACTGTTTTGTTCAGTATTGGAATCTAAAACGTCCCTTCTTGCTGGAAAGTCTGTTTTTACTTTCTATCTGGAGATAACTGGGCAATAGATGTAGAGAAGAGCAGAGCATAAGTTAAAAAAAATAGATTTTTTTAAAAAAATCAATTAATAGATCTAAGCCAGCAAAGGAAGGCATTTCAATTTAATATCAAGTATAGTCATTAACCCTTGCTGCCATTCTCTGTGACCATTGCAACCTTTAGAGAATAGTGTTGGTTTAAATTGAATCAAAATTCAAAGTTACCACAAAGTCAGATTTTTTGATGATGCTGTAGAGAAAATGAATTTATTTTTTCCCACCCTTTTCAGGTTTTTGCTAGGTTCTGGTTTTGTTTGCCAGCTTTTTTTCCTTCTGAAAGACAAAAGGAACACAATTCCCCTGGCTTTGTTAGCTGCCTCTGGTCCAGAACAGAGTTTAGTCATTCCTGTTACACTCCTTTCTGTGTCAAAACAGTTGAATCTATTTTGTGATTTCTTTTTTCTTTTCACTTCTAGTATCCTCTCTGTTAGAAGTGGGAGGAACTGTGCCCAAAACCAGATGATGTGAGTGTGCTGCTGGCTAGGAAATGGCAGTTTAAGCAGTAATTTGTTTACAAATGTTTACTCTAGAAGAACATGACCTGCGTAATGAATGTCACCTGTTCATATGCTGCCAAAAGCTACTGTCAGCATAATCCCTACAGCAACAACAACGCCAGTATTCTGGGTGCAGAAAATTGAAATCCATCACTAATGTACCTGGTGTCTTTGCAATTTTGCGTGGATAGTTACTTCTGGTTTTTTTTTTTTTAGATCTAAATATAATTTACTCATTAATAAGTACACTCCAATTGCTCATATTTCAGGACCCGGATAAAAGAAAAAGTAGAGAGAATTTGGACAAGATGCGATAGCTGTGTAGTCAGGATCCTGCTAATTTCTTCAAATAATTACTTCTGGAAAGGTTATATTTACCTCCTTGCTGTTCTGGTTGCTGTCTTTGCATGGTTTTAAATCTAATTTTAAAGAGATCTTGTGATTGAGACTTGTCAGAAGCATCATGCCCTGCATCAAGAAAGGGACACAGTGGTCAGATTTTGTTGTGCTCTTTGTTGCTTATATGCCGTAACACAATTTTATTGTTCTCTCAGCACAAATGAGAGTAGTGGTTACTCTTTGCCCAGAGACAGCAGGAAGTAATCAATGGAAGGAAGTGGAAGATGGTTAAGCTGTTTGGGAACTGGATGATTTCTGTGTGTTGCTGTTTTCTTTCTTTCCCTCTAGCCTGGATAATGTACTTATTCGTATGTGTTTTTTTAATACTCCTCTTTCTTCATTGTTGTTTGGGTTTTTTGCTATGCTAAGTAGCTCTGGAAAATTGCCAGAGCTTGTTTTGGAGGAAAATATAATGAGGAGAATGCAGATTCCTGACGGCGATGTGCATGTTGTCTTGTTTCAGGAGCACACAAAAGTCTAAAGTTGAAAAGCCTAAGGTGAATATTTCATGTCTGCTGTAATGGTTAGGAGCAAAACTGAATTTTATAGAACACTGGTATTGTCACACCATTGCTAATATTTAAGGCAGACAGTTTTATTTTATTACTGCATCAATTAAATTAATAGATCAATTGGATAATTGGATCTCCCGTGTCTCAACCAAAAAAACAGTTAACAATGGCAGAATTGGGAAGGGAAACCGTGACTCCTGAGAGGAAAGTTATTGTTCTATCTTTTAGAACTTGTCTCCATCCGTATCCCTATCCAAGCAGTATTGTTTTGTGGTATGATTATAGTACAGCTCTGTACTTAAAATTACAGTTGACAGCTGCAGACAAAACCTTGAAATTGTTGAAATGCGTGAATTAGAAAGGCCCAAACACAGATGCACCTTTACTCAAAACCTTTACTGAATGATTTCTGAGTCTGCAAAGTGGAGTGGGCACAGGGATTAGGTACTTGACCCCTGAGATTCTTCTTCCATGGCAATGCTGTGACTTAGTCATTACCAGAATATCTCATCACTGCAAATAAGTTTTTGCTGTCTGTTCTTTGCTTATTTATTTTGCCCTCAGGGTGCATTGGTTGGCCTTAATGGAGGAACAGAAGCATTTCAGTTGTATGCTTATCACGGTGTAAAAAGAGTTTTGCTCTTACTTTGACCACTGTAAGTCATGACAAATTTAATGAAATAAGTGACCTGTACAAGTTCTATAAATGAAATAACAAGTGTTTATCTTGTCTGCCCACTCAGTCTTGCTAGGAAAATGAGAAATCTGGATACAGTAAATAACCTTTCCACAGAGATGGGAAAAATAATTAATGTAATTGTAGAGGGGGCATGGCATGCCTTTTTTCTTGAGTAATTTCTGCTTTGGCCCCCTGACTTCAAAGCCTGAAATGTACATTAATGTAGCAATTCCGTGAACTGCTGTCTAGTGAAAGAATTTTCTAAAAGCTTCTGTTTTGGTAGAGGTGTAACTGAGGCATCATTCCTTCTTCCAGAGTAAATCAGAATTTAGAGAAATATATTTTTTTATGTACTCTTTCCCTCTGTATGAGCTATGTATCCAGCTAAAAGGATTTATTAAAAGCCTTTTCACTTGTTTGTGTTCAGGAGAGGAGGGGGAAAAGTTATTTCTTTGAAGTTCCCCAGACTTTCCACGTAACTGGATTAAAATCTGAAACCACGTCAAGCAAAAGCTGTGACAGTAAGGTACCCTAGTTTTCTTTCCTTGAAGATTGATGTGATGGGTTATTCAAGCTTACCTCTCTCTTCACTTGTTTGAACGTCTAATTTCTAGATAGTCATACATTATTCATCTTTAATGCTGACAGTAAGCTGCTAATAAAACAGGAAATATCTAACTCCTCTGTTATATTTTCCACAATATCCTTCTTTCTCTCCTTTATACTTATTTTTTTTTTAGTTTAGGTTGTCCAAGATGAAAATATACATATTTGAAATCATATGTGTGCATTCTTATAGGTCTGCCGGATAACTGTTTAGTAGATTGTCTCCCCTATTTGTGACAGATATTAATGGGTCAGTATTTTAAATTATTGCTGGGGGTACAAAACATTGTACTTTCTTATGTTGGAATATAAATTATTATCTGCATACAGACAGCAGAGAGCAGTAGTCTGGGCTTGGTCAGATGGTGTGAAGCACAGGGATAGAAAATAATTTCATAATCAACAGCTTTAACGGATGATAAAACTGTAGGAAAAAGCAGAGCTGGCAGGCTTTGGCAGCATATTCAATCTGAGGGTACTTTTGTTATTATTTGAGCTAACAATGACATGAAACCAATGAAGACACATTTATTTGGATGTGCTGTGTGCAGACGTTACCAGACACATGGCCCCATGTGATGAGAAAATAGGTTTAGCTATTTTTTGAAATGTTTGCTGCTGGAGCAGGCTAAAGAGGACAATATTCTTGAATAATCAGATTTGTCTGTGCTTAAGAGGTTTTTTGCACTAGAAACGAGAAACTTGGTACTTTATCTACTTTATGCCCCATCAGGATCATGAGAGATGCATCTCTGCAGCCAACTGCTACAGTGAAAAGCACTCAGGGGTGCCAGGAAAATTAGACCCATAGATGGGGGATAGACTTCACTGGTAATATATGAAACAAATCGTGCACTAGAAGACTGGGCTGTTTCAATGATGCTCTAGTGTTTCTGAGCTCTAGAAAAGAAAACCTGTTTTCAATTTGCAGCTTTATATTGGCATTAGAGAGACACATGAGTTATGCCTTGGGTTACATGCACAATTCGATTTTTCAGCCCTTTGTAGGCTGTGGTTGTGCAGTATCTGTTCTGATAGTTTTGTAACCTAACCTTTCCTTGTTTATACTTTTCTATCTAACTTTTCCCTTTCTGTAAGAGGTTGTAACAATGTTTTTCTTCCAAAATTCTTTTAAAAATAGTAAAAATAAGCATTAAATCAGATGTGGTATTTTGCTTATGTAGCTTGACTGCTGGAAACGGAGAACCCGATTTCATTTAATTTGCCAAATTGTCCTTCAGTTCTTCAGTTCTAGGCATTAGCCATTAATATTCATACAAAGTATTCCTTAAAAAGAAAAAAAATCAATATGCACATCTAACCTTAATAAGAGGGGTTTGCTGTTAATCAATAGGATCACTAACATAATGAATTACCCTTCAAAACAGCACTCTAGATGTTTGGCTCTGTCTTGAAATCTTTCAGCTTGAGTGTACTTTTGTGCAGAAAAGTATTCCAGTACATTCAGTGAGGCTAATGTCTATTATTCATAGGGCATCCCGATCCTGCTCCTTAGGCGAGTCTATGGTTTTTTTGGCTGCTTATACACTGAATCTGGTGGACTTTATATTAGACCCTAGAATTTGACTCCTGTCTGAAAGAGAATCAAAGCCATTTTTTTTTTCCCCCTGGACATACCATACTGGTTATTTCTGTTAAGATTGGCCTAAATCCCACAGGCAGGATTGTCACTAATTTCAGATATTCTCCCATCAGTCCTGGAAGTGCTTCCATGATGAAAGAAGGGCAGGTAGCCCATGGTTAGGCAAGCGGGAGACAGGTTATTACATCTTTAAATATACAGCAAAGTGGTTCTGCTTTGAGATGGGCTTGGCTTTCTGCAACTTCCTTCAGTTGCTGTCAGCTGTTCTACAGAACTTAAGAAGGCAACCAAACAAGCTGCAGTTTCTTGCAGTTTTACAGAAATAATATTTCATTATACTCAAAGTCTGAAGTGACTGTTTCTTATCTTTTGGGTTTTTTCGCAAGATTAATTTCTGTGCTGTCCTATGGCAAGGATAAGCCATGACCTCCAGTTCTGATTCATAACTAAATTACATCCATTTCCCTCAGTAGGTGTGGTCCTTGTATGATCACTCCGCATATTTTTCTTTGGTTTTAAATGATGCACAAGCTATTTAGGAATAGGAAAATTAATGTAGAAATAACTTTTATTTTTTCTGTTTCTTGCTGATGTTTCTCTAAGCCTTGAGGGCCACTTTACCATGAGCTCTTTGTTTGGTACTGTTGCTAAAGAACAGGTGGTAGCCTTTACTTGTGTTCCTGAGGAAAAAGGAAAAAGTGGATTTATGCTTTTTATTCCTCTTGATCAGCATTAGCATTTTTCAGCTCCAGTAATGTTATAGGTGGTGCTGAAATGTCATTAAATCCTAATGTTACACACCTGGCAACAGATGGAAACTATTCTCTGAATGTATGTAATGTAGCTTTTTATACTTTTATAAACTGGTATTTAAACCAGGTATCTCTTAATTTTAAACATGGTCATGCAATATTTAAATCTACTTATAGCTCTTTGTGGGCAAAATTCCACATTTGCTTAGAAAACATTTTATCTTATGATGTGAATAATTGAAGGAAAGTTGGAACTACAATAAAGAAACAACAAAACACACCAAACTCTATGTTCTAACAATTCCTAAGTCATGTTTGGATTCTGATAGTTCAAGTAAAGGATTTCTTTTCCTTATGCTAATGTCTGTCCTTGCTTCTACTCTGTTAGGAAAGCACAGTACAGTGAAGCTTTCAAAGTCTGAAGCTTTAGTAGTTCTGGATCTGAAAGGCAAAGAACTTGATTTTCTTTTATTCATACTTCTCTTGCACAGATTTGAGAGCTTGTGTTCTAATGTATTAAAACAGTCAGAATGCAGAAATGTCTGGGAGAATGTGATAACCTTAGTAGTCACACAGAGCTCTAAAAGTTACTTAATATATGAGATTATTTTAAGTATCTTTTACTTTTGGTTTTTTTACTATACACTTGAATTATACATAGATATTTTGTGCTGTTTTTTTTTATATTCCAGAATTCCCTTTACTGTTAAAGATAACATTTAATGATGACAGAGGATTAAATGGCCTGTGCAGAATCTTTTGCCTCTGGTAAGTGAAAAACAAACATCCTCACTCTACTAGATCTCTTTGTTTTTCATTACTACAGAAAAATTAAAATTATTTGACTTGGCCTCAGGCCTTCAGTTGCTCTGTTGGGTTATTAAAAATACAGTGAAGAGCCAGTAATGAGTGGTATTTCTCATGTAC
Organism: Donacobius atricapilla; assembly: GCA_013397315.1. NCBI lineage: Eukaryota > Metazoa > Chordata > Aves > Passeriformes > Mimidae > Donacobius > Donacobius atricapilla. The sequence continues at coordinate 40,293 of WBMY01003224.1, read as the reverse complement.
CTTGGCTGTTTGTTCTTTACAAACAGAAGATTGATTACAATGGTTAAGAGACTTGGGATTTATTGACTTGTCTTCCTAGGAATTTTTTATCTCATAATTGCTTTCAAGAGTATTTTCCTGCTTTTTTCATCCCCGTTAACCACTGAATCATCTTCTTCTATAATAATCACTAGTGGCTGAGAATGCTAGCCAGTAAACTCAGTCCTAATAGTTGGCTTTTTCCAAATTATTAGGAGTATTTGAGGGTGCTTACTGAAGTGAGGGAACCTAAAATATTAGTTATGTAGACCTACAGACTTTACTATCTTGAGGGTAATTCATCTGCATTCAGGGGTGAGTTAAACATTGTATCAGAAATGTCCAGTGGTTAATATTTGATTTTTTTCCCCTTTTGTATTTTAAACAAAGAATTCTTTAATTGTCAGCTCCTCTCCTGTCTCTGCAAATAGCTTAAGCCCTGGATCCCTGTGTTATTTACAGGTGAATGTAGGAGTTATTACAGATATGTGTTATGAGCAAACCTGGGGCAAACTAAATCCGCTCACAAAAAAACACGGGCCCACTTAATGCTGATATTACTTCCCCACGAAATACTAAACCTTGGGTATTAGAACACTGATGTACTTTGTTCCAGTTTAGCCATATTCATTTGAGGTTAAGCAGATAATCCTGTGAGCTTTGAGTTTTCTTTGTAGTCTCTCACTTCTCTGGTGGAAAATAAGCTGCAGTACAGTCTCAGAAATTAACGTAATGGTTAAACTCTCAAATGCTGTGGTTTAGTGATAAATACTTCACAGTGTAATCCTTGCTCCTAAATAATATTTGGAAGGGAGACAGAAGCAACTTTATGTAGGTGATAATGAACTTTGTGGCTAATTTTAAGTTGTAATATGCATATATTTCTATATATGAATTCATAAATATTGAGATAAGTTTTAGCACATTAAAGATGTCTAGGAAATCTGTCATTGGGATGTAAAGGAATTATTTGGGGAAAATTATGTGATGTGCATCTTTTAAGAGCATTGACAAAATTCCATTTTTCAGAAGGAATGATACAGGTTCCAAACCAGGAAATTATTTTGAATTTTTGAGGTGAGTAGGTCTTAGGTACCTATTATTTGGTTTAACACAATTCTTTGTTCTTGAATAGAATTTGGCGTGAAGTTTTTTATACAAGTTATTACCATAAATTATGAGATGTTACTGGAAAGAGATACAAAGACATCAAGTTCTTTGTTTCTCCCCGAGTCTGGTTCTGTAAGAACAGACTTGCAAAAGCTAAGCTGTTTTATCTGGTATATGGTAGATTATCTTCAATAGTGAGATAAGAGGGAACAAGTTGACCATTCAGAAATTACTGCTGTTGACCTATGAAACAGATGGAAAAAGATTTTTGTTAAGCTGATTGTGTAAAATGGAGTGTAGCAAAGGAATTTGAATATGAAAATAAACTTGCAGTTCCATGGTGTCACAGAACCACATATTACAGCATATTGACACGTGATTTATGCATTTACATGGGGGAATGATGCTGTACAGAGATGATTATTAGATATCACAGGAATGATTTTTGCAGTTGCAAAAATAGTAGCTTTTATATTGTTAGATTGAGATGGGTGCTGTAAATACTATTTTTCAAAACATGAATCAACTCATCCGTGTTTTTGATTTCAAAATCCTTTCTCCCATTATAATTAATATTCAGTTATAGCAGTGTGATCTCAGTGTAAAATCAGCTTATCTTTCAGGCTGGCATGGATTAGGAATCTTGTTTTGATAAACAGACTACAGACCTGAGCAATCACTGGGTTTACTCAACAACTTTGAAATAAGGACATGTAAAAGTAAATGGATTTGACTGAGTTTTGCAGTGAACAGATATACAGAGCCAGACCACACAGGAAACTCGGACTGCAGCTGTGGCTTGGTACATCCATGTGCATTCAGTTGTTCCATTGCAAGCAGTAATTCACTCATCTTCCCAGGTATATGATTCCAATTTTTTTAAATTTTGACTTTTTTTTTTCATTACTTGTGCTGTTGATATCCTTTCAGATACTTAAATAGTTTGGCAAATCAAATGCTGTGATCAATGATATAAGAACTTATTTAGGGACAAATTTGATTTACAAATAAGACAAGCCCTTTTCCCTCATTCGGCAGGTTTGCTGCTCATGCACAGAATTCTTTGCACCAAGTGAAAAACAAAGCAAAGTGTGTTTTAATGACATAAAGATTCTGTGTTCACATGACAAGCACCTTTTCTTGTAAATCAATGACAGTTCTTTTCATAACCCTTCTTAGTATTGGTTCGGTAAAAATAGACAGTCATTACTGAAATATGCCACTGGAATTTGTAGCTGCTATGAGGTCATCCTGTCTATAGCAGACAAGAGAATCCTGTGCATTTTGAGTACACATTGGTATTTCCATGATGACTGAGGAGTCAGGACCAGCATTAAACCTGAGTTTCCTGTGCCACTGCCATCATCTTTGTGAATGCAGACGTCTCCTCAGAGAACTTGCAGGAGTTGTGAATCACAGTCACTTTTATTTTCATGTTGGCTGTAGGTTTACTTGTACAATTCATTCCTCATGTTAGATAGCTTGTGCAGATAGTCTAAGCTACTATGACAAAAGGTAAAAATTAGTCAGAAATCCCAAAAAGTAGTCAATGCTGTTGTTCTTTTCCCTGTCAGTGTGTGTCTAGTGAGTGTGTTGTTGCTAAAGAGCATTCAGTGCTAGCAGAGGGTATTGCAGATATGGGTACAATGGAGTGCACAATCAGGATGCTCCTAGAAATGTATGAATTTAAGATGGATACAATGAAAATAGGCTAACGGTACTTAGATACTGCACTGGTATGAAATGTGATATTTTTCACTAATGCCCCAAAAAAGTTTAGAGACCACAACATCAGCTTCAACCGGATTGAGACTGCCAAACCAATACTGGATTCTTTTGCCAGAAGTGTCAGCTTTCTGTACTGTGATAGCCAGTTAGTTTTGCTCGGCAGTGGAGGGAAGTTGATTAGACTGGAAGTGTGGCTCTGGTAGTTCTGACTAATTTCTTAAAGCACAGCTGAGTAACTGAACCCCACTCTGCCACGGGCTGTGTAGGCAGATTGGTTTTCAATCACACCACGGGATATTGGAACCAGTTATGCTCCAAACAGGGCTGGCTGTGGGAGCTCCGGGGTAGCCATAAGGCAGCCGCGCTCTGACCATGGAATCACAAGGCACCAACAGAGACTGAAATATTACTCAAGCCATTTGGGAACTTCTTCAATTTCTCTCTTCTCCACAGACTTGGGTTCTGCAGGCTTCCTATTTGTTTTATTAGTACAGCTTTACTGTTCAAAGGCAACATAACTTGGGAAAAGAGTGAGGATCATATTATTTTTAGCACATGGATAAATATACCCAAAAAAAGAAAACTCGGTCATACACCTAGCATTTACAAAAATTATATGGATTAGAATGACCCATGTAAAACTACATACTAGTTGTTGAAAGAATCTGGAACTAATGAACTGTCACAAATAGCATTGTATGTCCTACAGGTCGTGGTGAGATATTTAATCCTGAGATCAATGAGAAGTAAATAAGATCTGCCAAATGTTTTCATTAAATATACAAAATTTTTCAAGTGAAAATTAACTAGATTTTTTTTTTTTAACATTTATTTTCTGCATGTAGCTCATCTACAAATAAAGCCCATTTTCATTCTTTCAAATTGAAATACATTCTGGGACCAGCACAAAACTGCACCAAGGTACATACAGCCTTGTGGATCTAAGGTAAGAGCTGATTAAGTTCTTTTTAAACAGGAGACAGGGTTAATTTTGAAGTTGGGGAGTGCTGAAGAAACTCAATTCCCCTTTATTTTTTACCTTTAATTGTTGAATATTTTAGGCATTAAAAAAAAATCATGGTAATGAAAATCTGTGATTACAGCTATTGTTCATCTTTTATTTCAAAGAAATTATTTTTCAGTTGCAAGGGTCATTTGTTAAGACGTTTTGGGGTTTTTTTTTGTACTACAGTCAGCACAACAAACATGGTTTGACATCCATCTGTAAATAAAGGCTACGCCCAGTGCTAGCTGGGGGATCAGCTTCAGTCAGAAGTTTCCCATAAACAAAATACCCAAATAAGCTCAAACTACCCAGGGAAGAAAGTGTAGGCTAATGTGGAAGTCATGAGAAGTATTCTTGGCCAATTGTGACGTGTGCAGCAACAACTGCAGGTTATTCAGAGCTGCTACGAGGGACCCTGAAAGAAGCCTGCTGTACAGGTGCTAGATTTGGATTTAAGAAATAGGCTGTACAGTATCAAACTATATAAAAAGCTTAAAAACCACAATGAGAATATATTCTAAAATTTTTCTTCTATATTGTAAAAATTTTCAAATTAGGTCCAAACAACCATCAAAAAAGGTATGAAATGTGCAATTTTGCAAGTGGAAACAAGGATTCCATAGGGGTTAATTAGAGTTGCTTTGTGATTTCTTTGTTTCCAGTACCTTCATATACCCAGTAATCACACAGACCTCAGAGCAGTTCTCTTCAGGCAAGTAGGACATGAGCTAAAAGTATCATCACTGATTTCAGTAGGGAAGATTGGCTGCAACAAGGAGTAAAAAGCTATTTTAAGAGACAAATGTACAGTACAATCTATTTATGTAAATACTTGGACAACTCAGGAACAAAATTGTTTCCTAAGTACAGAGCTGTGAAATCAATGCACCATATGGAGCTATAATATATGGCAGAACATTTTAAAATCCTAAACCTTCTTGAAAGAAAACTGTTGTAAAAGTCTGCATTTAGAATAAAATGACTACTCACTTGTGTTTTAACTGAAAGTTGCAAAGATATTTCCAAATGTACTAAAATTAATATAACTTGATAGTGTTAAAAGGCAATAACCCTTTTCACTTATTTCTCACAAAGCATAGATTGTGGAAATGATAATTAAAGGCAAGTGAAACAGATGGCTGTAACATAATTTGTGAGTCTTAACTGGCACTTAACACTAACTCTACTTTCAATTTGACAAATACAATAAGACACCTATGTTGACATACACGTGGTGCACTTAACTACTTTTATTTATGCAAGTGAGGTATTAAAATTGTCTTGAAAAGCAGACATCTAAAGAAGAGAAAATGGTATGAAGAGAATAGTAGTCATTGCTTTCAGTGTTCAATGATTAGTAGTTATAGGGGTTTTTTTCTTCCAACATCCTATCTTATAATTTCCATGCAAAGTCTCCATCTTACTCTTCCACTAGATAGGTAGCTTGGGAAGATTGGAGGGAATCCACCACTTTTTCAGCAAGAATTAATTATGAAGACTGTTTTTGTTTTTTGAAATGAAGTATAACAAGCTAAAAGTGTGTGCATCTCACACGCTGCGTATGGTACACTTTTAATATATACACTGTCATTGTACACGAGCATTTTGTATATACACACTGATACCACCTTCAGCAGGAAGTTAAAAATCAATAGATAATGAACCTTGTGCTGTATCTTCCCTTCCTCTGACATAAATTTCACATGGAATCTCCTCCATCACCCTGTCTTCTATCACCTGCTCGGGGCAGTCGTGAGCTTGCTTGAAAGTGTAAGTGCTTTTCTTGAATGTGCTGTTAAAGGTTTTCATGGGCTGGGGCTGCGCAAAGTCATTGCGGAAGGGCAGTTCCATGGAGCTCAGGTTGGTCCTGCTCTGTTTGATACTGGAGGCCTGGGAGCCACAGTGGTGGTCGTGAATGCATCTGGAAGCTGTTGAGGGGCGGCGCAGTTTCTGATAGTTTTCAAGTTCCTCTGATAGATCTGCCAAATCTGCAGAAATTTCTTTGTCCCTTAGTGAGAACAGTTCATAGTGAGGAGGATCAAAAACTTCCTGGAAACCAGTTTTATTGAAGGCAGTCTTGCAAGCCATAACCTTTTTGCGAGGTTGCTTTACTTGCACTAGAATTGAAATGATGAGAAGAACTAAAACTATCCCTGTTGTGATGCCAATGATTGTCCCATGGGTTTTGGTGATTTGTTCAAACAATCCAGTTTTTTTCTTTTCTGCCAAGAAAAAATGATTATGACAAGACATTTATTAGTTTCTACACTTTTGATAATGTATTTAAACAAAGCAAAAAAATGATTGCCGTGCATGTGATAAAATTACTTAATGGGACTGGAGACTAGGCCTGTATGTCAATGGGATTTGTCTGATTCCCTGTAATTAGAGGCCATCATAGGATAATGCAGTGGCAGGTGCAACTCCATGAACCAGAGCTTGCTGACACAGCTGGGATGTGCCTTCCATCCTGAACCTTTACTGATGGTCTGTATTCCTAAATCCACGAGCTAAATAGGCTTAAATTAGCCTTAAAACAGGTTAAATCCAGCTACAGATGATGTTTCTTTTACCATGGTTTGCTCCTGCTGGTAACATTCCCAGTGATGTCAGTAGAAGAAAACCTAGATTTAAAATTGTCTAGTTCTTCTTTAAAAGCAAGATATTATCAGACATGACTGATTTTAGTGGGTTTTTTACTGGTTTTTTTTTTCACATCTCTTGGAAATGTAACGGCTATGTCTATTGTCTGTTATACCTAATCCACCACAGGGAGCTTTAGCAAACCTCTACTCCAGCCCTAGGAGTCCAATGATCAAGTTACTTGAAAAAAAAAAGGTGGGGGGGATACACCAACCAACCCAAAACATCTGGTAATTTTGGCTAGTACTTCATGTGAAAACACACAAGATGGCAGCATTAGAACAAGATGGTTTTCCATATTAAAAATTCTTATTTGAAGATTAAAGTTTTCCAGTTGGATTTCTGTTCCATTAACTTTCTTGTCCTGGGGGACTGAGAGATTTCTACACTGCAACATTGGCTAGTGGGAGAAGAGCATTTAAGACTATGAAGAAGAAAATATAGTAGCCTAAGTCTTGCATTGCATTTTCAGCTATCTGGCTCCTGGCATCTGAATACGTGTTATGTACATAAATACCACACAGAGTGCATGGGGAGCGTTAACACACCATCAGGCGTTACTTGGAACAATCCTTATACCAAGCAGAGACTCCCCAGGAGCTGGCAAATAAGGAATTACATTTCTGCTTCAGAGCTTGGACTGCTTCCTTTGAGCTGCTTTTACCTTTGAAGTGAAGGAGGATATCTCGCCTTGTCCTGCCTAGATCACAGTGGTGCCATCCATGGTGGGAGGTATGAATTTCACTGCTATGGCAGTTCTCTTGTCTGCATCAAGGTTTCTTAATTCTTGGCAGATATTTTAATCAAAAAGTTGTTTTGCAAAAGGTAACGTCTTCTCCAATCTCTTAAAATAAACTGCACACAAGTGACTATCAATTTTTGTGTTACAGGGCTTAGGCATAAGTAGGTCACAATATGCTCAGATTTATGTAGCTATTGATATGGACTAAATGAGGACTCTGAGTGTCTGCAGGAACTGAGCACAATTGTGAGCAGCTCTCTTTTTAAGGCTAAGAATTGCTTATTTGGTTGCATCAGCCTCCCTTAGCTGGCAATGTGGGTCTAGTCTTCAGCTGTGTCTTAATTTCTGCTGTGCAAGTATTACAGCAGAATTTAGATTGCATTCAACATAAAACATGATGGGTTGTTCAACACCAGATATTGCAACTTACAAGTACTGGGAAAGACACAGTTTTTAGGGAAATATTATTTTAATGCTGCAGTACATGAGTGAAGTGTGAATTCTAGGGGAGAGTCTAAAAAGCAGTTGGTAAAGAGGGGAAAGAGATCCAGAAATTAAACTTCAGATGGAATGTTGAATATTATCTAAGGTAAGGATTGTTTAGAGGAAGCTTAGTTTTACATTGCAAACTTGGGAGTTATGGATCAGTGTGGAAAACTTCCACAATATGCCTTACATTAGAATATCTATTAGTGGTGTGGATTTCTTTCTCTGCCCAAAATGCAATTAACAGGTAGGGTTTTTAAATGTTTATTTACTTTAAAAATGCAAGCAGGATTTGTGCATTGAAAAGAAATTTCCTTTCAAGACTTTTTGTAGAGAAGGTTTTGACCCTTTCTGCAAGGTTGGTTTCTCTTTGAAATGGAATACATATTTAAATCTTCTGTAGTTTTATGTTCAGACCTATTGATGCCATTCTAGTCGTCAAAAAACCCTAAGCAAACAAGCTCAAGTGTTTTTGTTCGATTATTTTCTTTAGCAAGAAAAATTGTTGACCTTAGACTGGTTTTGTTCTGAGAACTGAGCTGTTCTTGAAGCACGGGAGAATGTCTGTGCTTTAACAGAATAAGAACTTCTTCACATGATAAGAATTTTTCCTATAAAGCCTGATAGTGAAACAAGTCTTTACTGTAGTTGTGATGCTTGAAATAATATTCCCAACCCATGTTCTAGAAGCAGCATTCACGTGTCTGTATTCCATAAGTGTTTGTTACATGCTTCCTAACAATTCCTCCTTCCTCCCATCCTTTCTCACACCATATACAGCAGTTGAATTTATCCTGAAATAGCCTCTGATTTACAACTCTAAACAAATGTTTTAAAAATGTTTTTGATGATTGTTGCTTCTATTTTAACCCTGAGAGAGGCTTTTTGTGCTTGAAAACTTCTCTGTGTTTTTTCAGCTCTTTATTTTTATCTCTAAAAGGTATTACCTGCAATCAACAATCCTTGCTTTGTTAAAGTTTGGAAATTGATAGGATGCAGCCTCAAAAATACTAAATTCTATCAAGCTGATAACCTTCTAAAATAGAGAGTATATGCTGAAGAGGAAGAAATTTTGTTAAAAACAGTAAGATCAATATTCAGGATGCTTACATGTGTCCTGAGTTTAAATAAAAAATTTGGAACACCTTCCTGAGATTAGTAGAATAGCTGTCTTCAGCATATTTCCAGGAAAAAGACATTTCATGACTTTCTTGAAAGGCAAACTGACCAGCCTAGCTCATAAAGGCTGTGGTTTGCACTATATTCACCTCTGCAGTGATTCTCATCCCAAGGGTATGCACAGTTCTGAATGCCATTGCAGACTAAAGAATTATTGATGCACATGTTGCTATGGCAGAAGTAAGTGTTGCCTGAGCAGGGAGCTGCAGGAGAGAAGAGAAGAGAAAGAAAATATTCAGAATTTTCAGTAATTGAAGCCTTGGTATAAAACGATTAAGTTCCTATACCTGGGGTTGTTAACATGCATTCTTCCTCTCTGTTTCAAACACAATCACTTCTCTTGCACGTCACTATCTGACGCTTTTCTCTCTCTGCATGTGACTGCTTTCAGTGCATTATCAATGCTACAAAACCAATTCTTGCTCCAAAGGGGTAAGTAGCAAATAGAGACACAAAACACAGACAATGGAAGAAGGTTTTAGTATATGTCTTTTAAAACTTAATACTCAAAAATTGCATGCTCACTATCAATTATATCTTTATTTTGTGGAGCATCTGCTGTGTAGATGTTGTGAAGTAGTCCCTGAACATCTGCATTTTAGAGCCCATTAATATCTCAAGGCAAATCAGATTTCAGCTATTGGAGGACTGTTTCAGTAACTGAAAGAGATTTCAAATAACTAGAGGCATCTAAGTCATTCCTGCTTGTGAATCAAAAGCTCCTGGATCCTTCTATTGGAGCTAATGCAGGGATTGAGAGAGTATAGTTTAGCTTTTTATGTATCTATCTATATATAGTCAGAAATTTGAAGAAAGACATTAACTAGAAGGTTGCCCCATGTTTTTGTGAGTATTTTTTACACCTTCTTGACATAAGAAAAAAGGTAGTAGAAAGTAGTAATAGTTCTTTTCAGGGTGTATCATATACATTAGGAATTACATATACATTCAGGGCAGTGGACAAGAAATTGTTTTTCCCTTTGTTTCAGTAATGTGGTATTTTTATGATGGAAATGTCTGTTATTAGTGGAGTCAGTTATATACTAAACAGCAAAGATGTGAGATAGACATTCTACTATTTGGTTTCACAGAAAGAATGTGTTCTTGAGCAGTCTGGATTCTCTGAAACATAACAGGAAACCCGGAGGGTAGAGCAGAGGGAATGACTGCTCCTGAACACTGCAGTTCTCACTTAGTCATTCTGTTAGGCTTGAGAATCTCCACGACAAAAAGAGGACCTATGCCCAAGAAAAAAAAAGAACATTCAAACCTTTAATTTTGATTTTGCATTCCTAAATTAAATTTGTACTGTTTTCCCACCGCTTACTCCACTGAAGTTGGCTAACCTACACTCACTGGTTTGAAACTTTTGTATTTGCTGTATTTGCTTAACCCTGGCAATCTGGCAAGAAGTTCCATACAAGAACTTGCTTTAATTGTAGGGCAAGTATGAATACGGAACACAGTGAGAGTGTATTTTGGAACAGTTTATCTATGTAATCTCAGTGCATAAAAATGTCATGGCAGCTATCACATCATTTCCTTGCTCAAGTGAGTTGCAAAATTAATTGTTTGGAGAGTAGATCTAGTCTGAAGAACACTGCTTTAAAACAGATCCCTCCTTTGGAAGGCTGAGATCAGGCCCATTCTGTCAGTTATGCCACAAGGTAAACGTATTCCCTTTCTCATTTCCCTGAACAGGTGAATTTTTTTACAGCTCTGCATTTTTGGATGATGCATTCCGCTGTTGCTTCTCCATCTGCCAGCACAGTCTCTATGTTACACATTTGTGTAGTCCCTTTAAGTTTTTGTGGGCATGGCTTTTGTTCTCAGCTTATGGAGGTGGGACAAATGGACTTATTTTTCCTTTTGTCCATTATTTGGGGAGTTTGAAGCGTAAAAGTCATGATGGTTGATCAATTCCAGCCTAGGACTTCAAGGACATTGCTGGACTCTTCTGGTAACAGCTGCCCAAAAGTGGTGCAATGCTCACAGTGCTCTTGGTATCCAGCATTACTCATCTATTGACTCAAGCCAGGAATCAAGTACATTGATTTTTCACATTGCTGTTAGCTGAATTACTTAGTCAAATCTCCAAGCAGTGCTAGGCGTGTGTTAGGTGACTGTCATGCACTATTAGTTCATTTATGGAAATTTTTCCTGAAGTATTGATTGTTTTCATGGCTGGCTTCATATAATTACAAATCATTAGTAGAAGAGAAAGATAGCTTAACAATCGGAAAATAAGGTAAGCTCAGATTCACTTTTTTCAGTTAGAAAACTTGCTCATGACTAGATCATATAAAAATACTTGAAAGACTTTTCAGCCACATTCTTTTCAACGACCCTCGCCAAGAAAGGCAGTATCTCAAGTAAATAACAACAACCACATACCTTGGCAGATGTTATTCTGCCAATGACTTTTGAGTTGCTTTAAACTCATAAATTTGGAAAGTTATCTACCTTTAGGAATATTTAGTGCTTCAACCTCTTGCATTAAAAACCCTGCACAACACCCCCAAGAAATCCAAACTCAATAACAACAAAACCCCCATTCCAATATTTAACATAAATAGATTAACTTCCATGGCAAAGTTCATAGCCATTTTCTAAAAGCTGGAATAACTTGCACTATCACCAATGTTAATAACTGTATTGAAAGAAAAGCTAGTGGAAAAGCAGTTATCAATTTTTGCAAGCCGCACTTAAAACTGACATTTATTTAAATTCTCAATATCTAAAACTCATTAAATGCCTCTTGTAGATTATGCAATAGACTAGCTTGAAAGATTCAACTCCTCCTTACTACCACGTACTCAAAGTAAGCCAGAAGCTATTTCTCTTATACATGTCTGTTGCTTTAGAAAGGTTGTTTTACAAAAAGTAGCTTTTCTCCTATGTTAAAATTTACTGTTTTATGGAACAGAAGATAAAATCTACCTGTTACCTGTAACCTGAACTTTCTTGCAAGGTAGTGACCAGGGTCTCTTTCAGGACTGGCTACAGATATGCTGTGTCAGAAAAGTTGTGGTTTTTTGTCAGCGAATCTGTACTATTTATTCTTCAGGCTGAACCTTTTGAAAGCCTTTAGGTCTGATATCCTGAAATGGGAACATTTCATTCAGCTCTCCCCATGTATCTCAGATCTGCTCTGCAGTTCTGAACTCAGCCTGCTTTAGTGCCATATAAATGGCACTGCAATGGTTCTGCAATGTGGACAGTGTCCTCTGTAAATACGTGAGGCAACAAAATTCCATTCAGGTAGAACACCCTTAGGAGAAAAACATCTCACAAAAAGCCTGCTTTCAAGTAACATCTTAATTTACACTGAGAATAAAGACTATTTCTGACTCAGGCTACGGAATCTGAACAAAAACCCAGATGGCATTTACAGCTCTGCTTTAATTACAAGCTTCTTGAATAAACTTGAACTTAACTACTTATCTTTGGTTGTGCAACACCACAGGGCTTTGCTAAGGGAGCACTGGTGGGGTTTGTTAGAGCCAAATGCAGCTGAGGATAAGGGAGCAGCCTGGCTGGAGGGGCTGTAGTTCCATACACACCACTGAAGACAGAGCGGTGTTTAGGAAGGCCAGCGAGACTTCACAGGATCAGGCATGTTTTCCACTCCTCTGAACATCCCGAGTGGCCTTAAGAAGAGCCTGTTGTGGTGTCTGGCAGGGAACTGGGAGCTAGTGGGAGAGCACACTTCAGTCCCACGGCCGTCTTTCTGAAATAAATCTGAGCTCATTTGTAGGGAAGGACATCTCTTAGTGAGAAGGACGTAGCCTAGGGCAGTATTATAATTCAAATGGAAAAGAAACCTTTTAAGAATGAAGGAAAGCTTTTCTTCAGGAACCATGCTAGAAATGTAATAAAGCAATTATCTAATTTACCTGCTAGCATGTGAAGGAAACAGGAACAGCCTTTTTCACATATTCCTGCTGCTTAATATACAGCTGATGCTTTCCCTAAAATACTTGAAGCATCCCGCTACCAGGAGAATTGGCACTTTTAGATCTACTTACGATCCACAAAGGAAGTGAAGAGCATTCTGAACCTGCTCAGTCTGCTGCCTTCATCTGCCCACATCCGCACCACCCCTGTCCCTGTCTGCAGCGTGACATCGTTGGCCACCGTGCTGCAGAACTTGGCCTTCAGGTTTTCAATGGAACTGCTCCCATCATACACAGCAACGAAGTTCCTTTTGCATTCATTGGAATGCTCCATTTGATAGTCCAGAAATCGCATATAGATCTGTTAGAAAAGAGGAATCAATGTCTTTAGAAGAAGAAATACAGAGTGGAGAGTTTTCTTAGCAAATCTTGAATAAGATGTTTTTTTTCCTTACACATAAATGTAATTCCCAGTTCACAACAGTTTTAAACTTGGATTTTCTCATGAGATGTCCGTGTGGAGTATTACCTGACATTTGTCTTGGGTATCCATTTTGCTTCTCCCTCCTCCCCAAAACAACATTTATTTAAAAATTTACTTTGATTTATTTTTGCTTCCTTTGGAAAAACAGTACAAAGCAACACACTTGGCAAAGGAACCCCCAAGAAGCTCTGCTAAATGTGAAGTCTGTTTCTCTAGAAGAGATATAAGGAATGCATAAACGTACTGAAATAATTTTTAAAGCATTTTGACTGTTCTCTTTCCTTTCTTTCTAATTCATAAAAACAATGTTAAAATATAGGGAAGGAGTCTTGTCAGAAAAGCTTTGAAGTAAAATAAGGAAACGAAAATTTATTGCTTCAGAATAAAAGCTAATTACTGAACCATAGCTGTGTTATGGAAGACACAAACCATGAAGTCAGGAGCAATTTGAATTAAAATGAAAACGAGAGAGAAGTAAGCTGGCTGTGTAGGAAGAATTAATGAATTTAAGCTAATCTTAATACTTCTAAAAGCAGAAATCTAATCCAAGAGAAGGCAGCATATGTGTTAGAACACACGCAGCAAGGAAATTAGAAGATTGAGATGGTATTTAAAGAGTAAGGAAATAATTTCTTTTATTGGAGCAGGGAACTCGTGCAAGATTGTAATTCAGTTAAAATTACATGAACACATCAAAAGGCTTTTGAACCTCTTCAATGGCCTTATTGGAATTCTCAAGATTCTTTTGAAATTTTCGAGGTGTGGAGCCAAGTCACCTAAGCATGCCGCAAAGGCCATTTTTGACTTGAACAATTCTTAGCTAGCCACGGTGTTGCCAGGGAAGAAATGTGCCCAGGTGGAGGCTGAGGTGCTCCTCCCCTGTCCGTGAGCTCTCCCACGTGTTCCTGGGCTCAGCGCTCTGAGCAGCTCCCGACCTCCTGTCCTGCCCATGCCAGGGGTGCTGCAGGGCTTCTGCACATCCGTGTCGCGGTAGGACACGAAATGGATTGACTCCACAGAGTTGTCAGAAGAGAAAGAAGGCTTTATTTGCAATTCCAACAGTTTCTTTTATAACATGCTGCACTAAAAAGGTCTATTATTGCTCCATGGCGCTGACACTGCTCTCCATTGGGTCAGGAATAGGAAACAACCCCTGGGGACAGTTGTTCTGGCAAAGGGAACACTGTTTGCTGAACCTGTGCTGAGAAACAGAGAGAGATGTTTTGAAAAGAGAAAACTGTTGGCAGCTTTCCCTTGGGGAAGGAGCTAGCTATAGTTAGCAAACTAAAATTCAGGCTCAGAAATATCGAGCCCACACATCAGGGCTTTATGCATCTGCCTGGGGACTCTGGGAGCCCTGCGAGGGTGGGATGCCGGGGGTCAGAGGAGCCGAATCCTGTGGTTGCCTCAATAACCCAGTGTGCTGCCCTTCACCATAGCTCGCTACCAACCACCTCTGAGAGACAAAACGAGATATTCCCCTCCCCATTCCTACAGCCATCAGGCTTTATTGAAAACATGGTAAAAGAGAAAGACAGGTGACCCTTGTACCCTGTGTCTTTTCCTTTCCAGAGCTTCCGGAGGCAGGCCCGGCAGCACTGTGTTCCCTTGCACACTCTGTCTGAAGGTGCAGCCTGTGCCATATTAGCTCATGCTTCACCTCACTGTTTTGTGATTTTTAACATATGTATTTTTTCTTCTTTTCCATTTTCTTTTTTTCCCCCTGCTGTTCCTGTTAAGATTTACTGCTGGAAATTCTCAGCTACATCAAGAACCTATTTTCTATTGATGACTTATCTCAAAAATATGGATGTGAGCTGCAATTGCTAGTATTTGGGCTGAGAGAGGGTATTTTCTTTTAATGATTGACTTTATATATCTGCCACAAAATTACAATGGAAACTAAAAATAATTTAGCACCCTTTTAGTAGAGCTATTATTTGTATGATAACAAAGGAATAATCTCATTAAAAATGCTCACCTCTTCACAAGTTCCTTTGGATTAATGTATTAGGCAAGTACAAAAGGTCCTTACTCTTACATTATTTTGATTATTCTAGTAATTTTATGAAATCTGGAGGTAATTTATTAAGTGTCTGCTATACACATTTTAAAAGGACTTTCATTGCTGCACTTGTGCCAGTTTTAAAAGTTTATTTTTATTACAAAGTCAAATTGAGGGAATTAAAAATGTCTATGCTTATTTTTCTCAAGAGACTGCACTGTATCAGATCTAATGGATTTTATCATCGTAATTCTGCCTGAATTGAAGCTTGAGAAACCACTGTCAGAATACTAAGAATTATTTTTCTGTAGTGTTTTAAATCAATAATTTAAGATGATGATCTAATTTCAGGACTCATCCAACTATAACTCTGCCTTCTGGCAACATTCAATAATTTATTAAAATACTTAAACACAAGACCTGGTGCACTCAAGTGGCAACATAGAGAAAAAATGGGTTTGTTATTGTTTCTGGAAGAACTGTGTCTATTACTTAGACTAGTGCAGGGCTCTTGGGAATTGACTCACTTCCTCAAAGGTTCAAATATATTAATGGACTTTTAATTTCTTTCATGTCTTGTCCTCTTAGTATCATCTTTTTGGTTACTGTTTTACAATGCACTTGGCAAAGTAGTTAACAGGGCTGGTCAGTTAACTGTTCGAGTGTGTAAGGCGGCAGAGGGAAGATTTGTCATCTTGGCAGCTACTGCTTCAAAATATTTTTTTAATTTTTATGTATGTGCAAGCAGAAGCAAAATTAAAGATGTGTATGCTCTATGGAGAAAAGTATGTGCTCTTCTGTGCAACATATTTAACAAATATGATTCAGGCTTTAGCTATTGTATTTTGGGGTTGTGAATAGGATTTCATCCTGCTGTGTGCCTAGCAAGGCAAACACTGCCTTTCCATTTAGCTCAGACTGCTGATGAAAGTGGGTTTTAAGGTGCTGGATTGTGAATTAGATGGGAGAAGCAGGCACACGTTCTGTCGACTTTGAACAGAACCAAATTCTCCAATAGAACCACTGGAGGCAAAATGTTAAGTTTTGGCAGTGAGATTTACCGGATATTACTGAAAATGTCAGCCAGCATTTTTGCCTGTAGTGTTCCAATAAAACCAGGGTCCAAGTCAAATGCCCCTGAAAATTGTTGCTTAAACAGTTCTCACAGTTATTTGGTACTTGAAGCTTCAAATAATAGGAAGCCAGCACTATGGACTTGTACAAGTTTAATTTCAGAACCAATTCTCTCTCTGGATTTCCTAAGCCACTACTACATGACTCATTTCAGTGAAGTACATTATGTGACACACAGTTAGTGACCGTTACCTGTTGCTACTGTCATGGAAACCCATAATATACTGAATTATATGAACAAAACCCACCTTAGCATTTGGAGTGGCTTTAATTGTCCAGATACAGTCAACTGCTTGTCCTGGTTTTGTTTTTCCTTCTTGTTCTACTTGACTGGAACGTACTATTCCATCAGCTCCTGAGAGCTCAAACTGGCAGTCTAGGGAGAAGATAGACCTTGTTGTCAAATGCAATCTGACATTAATTTAAAATTTCATGTGTAAAGAAATTGTTACTGTAATACTATACCTGGGATGGGATTTAAAATACCTCCTAGGTAAGTGAAGTCAGGATCTGTAATAGAAAGAAGTCATGAATCACAAGGGCTATCGGTGCTTGAGAATCATTTCAAGCTTTAGTATTATCTGCAGATTATGTCCATTTTTTATTATATCATACAAAAAAATTGCCAGAAAGTTTACTGAATCAATTGGAGCATATAGAGACGAAGTTTTTTAGATGAGAACATTATTCCACAAAGATTGACCTTATCTGAAAAAGGTAATTCTATCCTGACAGCTCAGATTTCTAGCATAACACCAAAAATTACTATTCAGTATTTTGTTCCTACATTATATTCTGAATTTAACTATGTCAGTTTTCACTGAAACCACTGGAGCTCCACAAGAGTACAGGGGATCCTTCTCTGTGCAAAAAGCTTATTTAGATTTATTTTCTCAGACTGCTGTCTATGTAGTTCTGAAGAATTTGAACTGAGCTTAGCAGAATATATCAACATTTTGAAATTGCTAACTGCTCTTAAAAAAGTATGTGAAGAAGGCTGTTCAATCCTAAAGGTCCTTTTCCCTGGGTTATCTGTGCCTCTTGTATTAGGCCACACAGGACAGTTCTCAACATGCTTTCTGAAATGTTGCTCTATGCAAAGAAAGCACTGGTTCATGCAACCGTGCACACTTGTTTGGTATGAAGTTCTTCTCCAAATGAAGGTCCAGAGTTTCGTTTTTCTGTGATCCTATAAATCATTTTTTCTGTATAGGAAGTTTATCACTTCCCCTAACATGCCCCAGTCCTGAGCTTAAGACTCAGCACAGTTCAGAATGTGCCTTCTTTTTCCTCCTCTTTTATTTACCTATAGTGAAAATCTATGATCACTACATCCAAAATTCTGCAAGGTTTTCAACCTTCTTTGTAAGCTGGAGTATGTGCACATGTTCCCTTTCACTTTCACAACCCTAAAATATTTTACTACACTTCACATAAATGAAGAGGAAGGAAAAGAAAAAATATCAGTCCTTCAGTTGTTGCAATCTATTGTGAAAATAATATACAGTTCAGATGTACATTTAAAATTCCAGCCTGCAACTATGGTATTAGTTTTGAAAGTGATGTTGATGAAATGGCTTTGGAAATGGACTTAGCAAAATGCGTAAGTACTGTCCCTGTGAAAACACTTTATCATGAGATTCCCAATGGTCTGGTCACCACGTTAATCTGAAGTTTCCAAGTCTAAATCCCTAAGCAGTAATATATAATCATGAACTGTGTTTTCACGTGCTCTACGGGTAAAGATAACATTAAGAAGTTATGTTTGTGTATACATTTATTGAAGTAGTAGAGCTGACACTTGTATATTGCCTTTTGTCCCACAGGACAATAAAATGCTGATAGCTACACGTGTAGGATCTATGAAGTACAATAGTCAAGCACTGCACAAGGACACCAGGTCAAATTTTCATGTAAGAAGGATGCCCTGCCAGGTTTAAGTAGCTCCATGGAGCAGATGTAATTTTTGTTTGTCTAAAGGCACTGTCAGCACACTGTCCTCTCCTTTGCACCTGTGAACTACACAGCACTTTGAGCAAAGAGCTGCTCTGTCGTCTGAGCCCAAGGGTTGAGGGAATCCAGTTATACTGACAGCTTGTGCTTAGACTGTGCAGACATTTGCACTGGGTTTTCCGAATGGAGATTTTAAATGTTTTGCATCTGGCTCGAGTGCTACTGTAAAGTTGCTTCAGGTGTTTTTGTCCAGCGCTTTACACTCCTAGAAGAGAGGCTGGCGAAAAGGCAGCTCTTTGCATAAGTTGTCTTTCCTACCACTGGTGAAACTGGTAAAAGTGGAGAAATAAAGAGGGGTGCTGCTGAAGACTTCAGCATGAACAAGCTCAACTCTCTTCCTTACTAGCGAACTCCAGACCTGTAACTTCCTTCAGTCAGGATTCCCCAAGTGTTTTCAGCCACGTGCCCTGCAGGATTAGCAGGACGGAGACTGTGGCTGGCACACTGTCACTGTGCCTAAGTGCTCATGCTGAAATGCAGCTCTAGGCTGAGAGGACAAACACACCCACAGGGTTCACACAGTCATTAACTCCATTAGAATTTTAGATATCTTTACCTGGTATAAATGAGTACTTTGCTTGAAATCCCTTTCCTTCCAGCTCCTCATCAGAAATAAACTTGATCCACATAAATCTCCCTGTTGATCTAATTAGTGCAGGACTTTTCAGACCGCAGTAACGATTAATGAGAGGGGAGAACCCAAAAGGTCCATCTCGAACCTCCAGGTGATCAAACCGACATTCAAATGAGGGTTCTATGTAATAGGGTTCATCAAAGGTCAGCTCAATTCTTTGTCGTGGAGCAGCTAGACACAAAAAAAATTCAGCAAAAGATTAAATGAAGACCTTGATAAAAAACACAAAGACATGAAGTAATGAAGAGACAGGCCTCCAAAACACCTAGATAAGAAAGAAACTTGAAACTTCTTGAAATGCATCTGCAATCTGCTACAAAAATTTTAAAAATTATTCTCTAAAATATACTTTTGCATAGAATCCTACAAGATTTTTTGCTTGCTGATCTTGGAAATTCAGAAAATCACATTAATGCAGCACATATAACAGATATGAACATATATGCAAAGGTATTCAAACAAGGTTAAATATTAAGATATAAATTAAAACAAGTGTTCTGTGAAAGCAAAATACATTTAAAAGGTCAAAATATTGAGCTATGCAGAGAAGAATGGAAAAGAGAAAGATAAGAAGAACTGTTCACTATTTCTTAAACATAAAGTCCAAATTTGTAGATCCTTTCACAAAAGACATCTTTTATTAGAATATTCAGAGAAGTGCTTCATATATGTCAGTAATATGCAGGCGGCTACAGATGCCGGTGAGTCTAAGCCTGTGGCAGCCTCACATACATCAGGATTGGGATCAGAGCCCTAAATCCTGACTCTCACATCCGTGCTTTGGATCCCGGGACTTTCTCCTGTATGAATGGCTTTAGTGTTCCTCGTCCTTGGCACCGGCTGCGCTGCGCGAACTTGGCGGTCCTGGCTGGGATCTGGAGTGGCAGCCCTGGGGAATCACACGCTGCCTGTGTTCCCTGAATGCCAAGAGGATTCGCTCCCGCGTCTCCAACGCTGCCGTCAGACCTTCTGCCTCCCCACGCCAGCTACGTGCACTTGGAGCTGCTGGGAGCGTTGGCAGTGGTCTGCACGGAGGAGCAGATCTTGGCTAGAAATTCCCGAGGGCCTTGGCCCCGCTCAGGCCCCCGGGGTTTCTCTGGAAGGACTGAGGAGGGCTGGGAGCTGCTCCTGTGCCCCAGGCCTGCGGCAGGACAGGCTGGCTGCTCCCCAGGCCATCCTGGGGCAGGCGAGGTGCGAAACCGAGATGTGCATGGCAACAAGCAAAACGGAGGGGCCTCTGAACCACTACTGTGCTGTACAAATAAAAACTCACCGAGACTCATTACTTGAAATATTTCAATTAATTGATATGAATCTGATGATTAGGCTGACTAATATTTTTAGCTGACTTCAGTGGGTTTTGGGTGCATTCTAATAAGAGGAAATATAATTGGAGTATCTCAAGTCTTGCAGCCTTTATTTAAGATATTCTCATTGGAATATGGTTTTATTCTAGTTAATGACATTTTTTTGTCCTCATCACATTATTTTAATAGTGACCTCTGCAGTGCTAACAAATCTCTGTATTTTTAGTCCAGTGCTATGGCAGCCAGATATCTCTTTTTCATTAATGAAGGACAGCATAAAGGTTTTCTGCTGGTGAGACAGAACGATACAGCATGGTATGAAATAGCCTTTGTCTTTTTCAATCTATTATCAGTGATATTAAGATAACAAGCTACAATTTTTATCTAACTAATTCCATACTTTATCAATTACAGTAGATATGCTGCTCCTTTTCTTGCTGTGAGGATATGTTGTATTCTACACAGCTAATTTCCTAATGTTTGCACTTCTTATTTATTTGTTGCTATGACTTGAGAGAGAAAATTTAGGTTTTGTTCAAGTCAACGACTGCAGAATTCATTATATTACCAGTGCAGCCAAACAATACTTTACAGCAGTGTAAGATGACAGTTTTAACAGTTCAAGATTTTCCATTTAACAGGAAGATTACAGCAAAACAAAACAGAACTACAGCATGTACCTTCTAAGATATAGATGCACTCTTGATTGGGCGGGTACATGTTTGGGTAGTTTGGTGAAGCAAAATGTCCTCCATTACTGGTCCGGACCCAGTTGTCACACTGGGTGGGAGGAATGCGATTCACTCCAATATTTTGCCCACCTTAAGCAAAAAAAAAAAAAAAAAATTGATCAAATTAGTTTCTTCTGCAAGCATGCAGATTTGATAAAGTAAAACTCTTGCATGACACATAGCCTATGAAGAAGAAAGTAATTTATTTTGAAGAAGAAAGTAATTTATTTTGGTTTTTATTTTGGTTGCAAGCCTTCTTGTGGGGTACTTATTAATACCTAGCTAAGAAAATCTTATCTTTAATTTTGTGATGGGGTATATCCTAAAGAAATAACAGTTTTTGAATGTTGAATATATCCAGAAGTCCTTGGAAAGGAGAAGGAGTAGTTTTGGTTTGTTTTTTTTTTTACCCAACTCAGTTTAGGTTTTTGATACTCTTGTTTCTAAATGATATAATCACAGTCACTGCCAATACCGTTATTTTATGGCTTATGTCATCTCCATTCCTGTGTAAATATAATTGGAAATATTTGTCAGCTTTCACTGGTTTGATGCCGATTCTAGAATATGCTAAGGTGGGATATCTATTTACAGTAATTTGATGGAATACAGAATGTTTGTAACAGAATGGATTACAATATGAAAATACACTAAATACAGCAAGGGTAGTTAATACAATTCCAGATTGCCCTGGTAGCTAAGGGTCTGATGTAGGATCAAAACTCCACTTCTGGATGTACAGGGAAATGTGTTCTGTGACTGAGATTATGCTGTTTAGTAAGGTAATTCTTCCTGCTGCATCATTCACAGGAGCTTGGATTTCCTCATCCATAGAGAATGGGTTGGGAATAGTGTGATCTCGAACATTCTTAAGTACCTTTGGCCCTCCTCCTTGGTATCAGCAGAACTGGAGAGAGTAAAACACAGGATATGTATTTTCTGCTAGATATTTCCTACATCTCCCAGGGTGCTCTCATAGTGTTACTTATATTTACACAGTTTTAATTTGCAGACCTGTGAGAGGACATCCATGCTGGTAAAGGTCATAGATGCCTCCAGTAAAGTTCATCACCTTCCACTAGAGTATCTTGACAGCTTTTTGATTTATGAGGGTGAAAACTCTCTCCTGAAGAAATTTTTCAAGGAAATTCTGTAGGTGGCAGTTCAAGGAATTCTTCTCTCTCAAGTGTGGGTAATCCCACATATGAAAAAATAAGGTTTGTGAAATTGATTCCTTCCCCACTCAGCAGGCTTCAAAAATGTTTGTGGGTGGACTATTTGAAAAGCTTGTTGTCAGATACAGAAAACATGAATTTCCGTGGTGGTTTCTTTCCCACCTCGAGCATCTAAAACTGTAGAACTTTACCTGGGAAAGTGAAACTTCCACGATCTTTGTGACTGCATGGCTTTGTCCATTTGGGAGAAAATGCAGTAAATGGAGGAAAATGGAAAATACTACAGTTCATACTTGTAATTCAAGAGCTATTGATATCTGACTGCAAACATTTCACTTCTATTGCTCAATTAAAAAAGTTATAAAACTGTTCTATTTTTTGAGAGAAAGTCATCAAACTAAAATTGTACCTTGTGTCTTCTGTGCAACGGCGATGCCTTCCACTACCAGGATTGTTACAAGCAACACTGATGAGAGAAATTGGACAGGAAAAACATCAGTAATTCTTCAATGTAATAGACCATTTTCTGCAGTCCCAGTTCATGCAAATCCTGGCATCACTGACCAAAACAACTCAGAACATACACAAGTATGTACAGAAGTAATTAATTTATGTGTTTTCTTTAAAATTTCCACTTATGAAACCAGTGCTGTCTATGTGCACTGCTGGTCCTTCTTCCAGGTTCCTCAAGAAAGCGTGTATGAGAACAGCAATTCATTGTTTGAGTGGACTTTTAAGAATATTTTCTAGAGTTTACATGGGATCTGTTGTCTATAAAAGTTTGATATCCTGAAACAAGATGTTTCTCTGCTATAATGCATCATATTTATCCTAAAACTCTATTTGCATAATGTGTGCAAAAGACTTCTCCAGCTTCCAAGAAATTAATCCGGACCACAGGAGACACTGCATGGTCTTAATCCCTCTGTAGATTTCACAGCTTTGTGATTGCAAGACTGCTTGTTGCGGTGCTGCCACACAATACCAGTGATTTCTGCAAATGATGGGGCAGTAGAAAACGGGCAGATGCAAGTTCTGGAGATGGAGAGCCTCCCTCTTTCTTTCCTTCCTTCCCAACTGTTTTACTTTTGGCCTTTCCCTTACATTTACACAGTCCCTGCACCAAAAAAGCATCTGTATGGACAGCACATATGAGAAACTCCATATTCCACAGTCCATCAGCAATTTTGAAGCAGGCCTAATGTTCAGATTTTCCCACAATGCTTTTTCAACTTTGTCACTTCAAATTGTTTGGGATTATTGGGAGGGGGTAAGAGATCAAAACAGACTAAATTAATATGCCACTCTTCAAATCTTTCATTTGCTTCCATCTGGAGTATCTCAGAAATTCTGGACACATCTCTTACAGAACTAAGCAGGTCTGCACTGCCCTGGACAGAAGATGGCTGAGGGGAGACAGGATACAAGTTACAAAATCACACGTATCATTGAGATTGAGAACCGCGCAACTACTACTTGTCTCTTGCAGTAGAGAACCAGGGGGTGTCAGACAAAGCGAACAGGTGGCGTGTACAAATCAAAGATTTTTCTTTCTTTTTTGAATTTTTTTTGAATGCACATAATTCATAATGCATCTTTGAGGTAGAAAATTCTGTTTCAGAAACCTCTGAAGCCATAAATTGTTGGAAGTTTGGGATGTATTTGGGGTAAATATAATAATAATATTAATATATAAAATTTGCTCTACTTTTATACTCATTCTGCTTTTATATCTCTGTAAAAGAAAATACCAAGCAAGATGGACCTTTGATGTGACCTGGTATGGCCCTTCCCATGTTCTTAATCTACTTGTCAGGCAGGCATGGCCTTAGCACTGCAGGGCAAAAAGAGATTTCAGCAGGAATTTTATTGTCACATTCAAGCAATTAATTATATTTCCCCAGCCTTCCTGCCTCGTTGCTCAGACATTCTAGTGGCTCAGTTGAAATGGCATTTTTTTCCATCTGTGGTTTCCCTGTGTTGCTGTTGGACTTTGAGCCCTTTGGAGTTCCAGAGTGAGCATGCACTGACTGCAAGGCACAGCGATCCTGACTCAACTCATCCAGATGCTCCTCTAACGCTGGCATGGACATATCATCTTGGGAAAAGATAAAAGGAATCAAAGTCTGCTCCTGAAAGGGTCCATCTAGCATTTATGTTTTATTATGTATGTTTCTGCTGCCTTTTCTTCTCTCTACCCATATTGACTGTGTTTCATTCTGAAACTTTCCTCACCAACAACTGCTTTTTTCTGTGTAAGTTGGGTTCATAACTGTGGGTGTTTTCTAAAATACCATATGGGTCTTGCAAACAAGTGCTATGTTCTTAGAAGCTGATGTGATTTTTAGGGATGGATATGTTGGAGTAGGTGAGGATTTAAGTAGTTTTTCAATTTCTATCTTTGCAATAATTCTGCATTTTCATCAATATTAATATACTTAAAAATACACTATCTGTCACTATCCAAATACAAAGCAGATGCTGCTAATCATTACTGACTCACCCTAGACTGAAAATTCCTCCTTCAGAAGAAAGTATCTAGCACCCATTACTGGTATTCAGTTATGGATGTTCACTAGTCTTTAAAGCAAATAAACAAATATCCCATCTTTATTAACATATGATTGACATTAGTTTTCAGCTGGTTTTAGATTCTACTATTCCTTACATAGATGGTATTATTTCAAAATCATTTGCAGTTTTTTTTGCAGCTTCTTATTTAAACTGTACACTGAAATATCTGAGTTTACGAGTTGCATGAACTTACAATGCATTTGTACTCCTGAGATCACTTGTCCCTAACAGAGAATTCTGACCGTGGTTTAAAGTTGTCAATCTCATTTCTTTGGTTTTTTTCTACACTGGTTTTGGTGCAACACTTCCAAGTTGGCTTTTATTGTTCAAGGCAGTTTCCCCAACCCTGTGTAAATCATGTGTCAGTATGTTCTACTGAATTCACTTTTCTTAAAGATGTGCTATGCCCACCCTCTGTTTTGCAAGGACAGAGCAAGCTCTGTGTAACTTATGCTGCTTCTCAAAATGCAAAACGAGCTTTGACTTTTTTCCTTAAAGCAAACACACAGAAAAATACGAGTGAAATTAACATGTGACTAACAAAATGAATGCAAATAGTCACTTCCAAGCAACAGTGAAAAATTGAGAGTTTGTTAGTTTGCTTTGGGTTTTGTTTTGTACAGCTCTTTAATGTGGCTACCACTGTTACAATACACTTTTTATGAAAATTTCAGTGTGCTTCTACATATATTTCAGTGATTGTACTGACGGAAACAACATAAGAATAGATGTTCTGTTACACTAACCATTGATTTCCCTTCTTGCTGATGTGGATAAAGTAACAACCCCTCTATAAGGACTTCAGAAAACCTGATTGGCTTTTACTAGAGCTGTGCTGTTTCTATAAATAGTCCGGCGCCTGTATGCTTGTAAATGCAAACAAACAGTGCCTAGTTCTTTCAGAGCAGCATGGATATGCAGGCAACTGCAGAAGATATGGGCTGAATATCTGTCTTACTCTCTTCCTTTTGTCATATTATATGGCTGAGTGGGAATAGTATGGGCCACCTTCTCTTTGTTCCCTGCCCTTCTCATCCTCTTCAGCTTTACACCTTTCTTGCCCTTCCCTGGCAATGCCCATTCTTCTCATGCTCTCAACAACCCTGAAGATGTTTCCAGAGCAGCCCAGGTGGCAAACGTTCCAGGGTCTGTCTTTGGCACTACTTTTATCCTGGGTGACAGTATGATAAAGAACAGAGATGTCTCTGGTCTGCACGTGTGCTGTCCTTATCAGTGTGACATTGCTGGCAAAAAGGCGGAGAGGACTTACCTGTTCTTCCTGAGAGTACTAGGCAGGATTGCCTGAGGTAGTATTGCCTAAAACTGAGTGCATTGACATGGCACAGTATAATGAGGGAAAGCAAAGAGGAGTTTAGGGGCTGAAAACAAGGTCTATCAATATTCAGGATGAGAAGAGCAAAAATAATCAGTCAGGATATTTTTGGACCTTTCAGACTGTTTCCATTAACCCATTTTTGTGTGCGTTTTAAAAACAACAAAGCAATCTCCTGGTGTCCTAAATTCATACTACTTCCTGGAAAAATAATTTCAAATCTCAAAGACTAATTTGGACAGTACAAATCCATAAGAAGGAAGATGTCTAAGGAAGAGGCAAATCCTGGAAGTTGGGGCAGTAGCGAGTTCAGCTAGTGCTGAACCACTGTCCTGGTACTGCAGCAGGGCCAGAGTCACAGCAGTTGGAACAGTCATGAGAGACTGAACCACTTTCTTTAACAGTCTTGTAGCACTTCCAGAAGGATGAAGAATGATCCTGTTATTTCTAGCAAACTGCAATTCAAATCATTATTATGCACCTGAACTTACAATGGGATGCAGTATTCGTCTGCTCCTTTTTTCCTCTTTGAAAGTCTCTTACAGATCTCTCTGACATGACTGTTCTTCAGTGTGGATGAAAGCTAAGTCTAGGCTTAGCTCCACGGTCTGTTATGGTACAGGAACACAAGCAGTGAGTAAAAATGCCACTTGAACATGGCTTGCTGATGTAAGCAACAGCACACACAGTGCAGGGTTGCACTGAATATCAAAAGGAATTCAAGGGGAGAGCTGAGTGTTTTGTTTTTACTGGAGGAGTATGGGGAGAATTCTACCAGAGGATCCTGAGCTATGGGAAACTGACATTATGAACTTAGAGATACTTAGGTGATAAATGTAATAAAGGTTAGTGCTTCTGCACCTTACAGTGAGCTTCCACTTCATGATCTGTACCCTGCAGAAGGGGCCATCATCCAGCCAACAGCAGCACAGACACCGAGGCAGAGATTGAGGAGCTTCTTTTATTCATGAATCTGGTATTTGTTATAGACTTGTATGTAATGAATTATGGTGCACTCTTTTGTACTACCATTTAAAGCTCTGATAGTTTACTTGTATGAGCATGAACTAGGAATACAGAAAAAGCAGCAAGCTTCTGTCTCTGTTTTTAAAATAATGGATTTTTCATTTTCTTCACTTCTTTGCATGAAATATTTTAGATCACATAGCCTGCAGACAGCTGTATAAATTTTAAAGAGTGAAGACACTAAACATACAATGCAAGTTCTTACTATTCTGTTGTTGAGGTAGGCTTATGGAATAACATAAAAGAAGCCCCTGAACTGGTGCAATAAACTCTGCATTGTTTGCAGAAGTCAAGATGTTCTTTGTTGGCATTTCTTAAATTTTAAAAAATAAATCTAAGCTGAAAAAGAAAAGACAGTTTCTGCATTGGAGTATATATAGAGAGGGTCACAAATGTGTGGCTCCTACTTCTCTTTTAAAATGACAATAATATAGTTACTTTTGCAGTAAATGGGTGCTCAAGCCAATACTGAGAAATCAGCATGTTGCTTAGAAAAACAAGTGCTTTAGGCTGCAAATCTGGCATATGCTTGTACTTTCTGGCAAAACACATTCTTCAGATTTCATGGGATACAGTACAGCTCTGAGCTCCCTATATGTCTTCCCCCTGCTCTTTCTGCATGCTCTAGGGATCTTCACACAGAGACATCAGACTCGATTTGCTGTGTGGCTCTGAGAGCAGTGTCTGTCTTCAGTGATGACAATGGGGGATCTATGCATGCAGGGCAAGCTGAATATCAAACTGGGGAGCAGTCAGGCACAACTGAGAAACAGAGTGAAACATTCCACCATTTTTTAAACTAAAGACTTAATCATTTAGGGTATTACACATTCTTAGTACAGCAGTAGCCAGAATCCCAGGGATAAAGATGACAGACTTTGCTTAAAGCAGGATTCATTGGATCTCTGCGCCCTGCCCCTTGGATTAGGCAGCACCTTGTACACACACAGTCCAGAGAGATGGTAACTGGCAACACACAGGTCATGCATGTTGGAAAATCTTGCCAGCATGCCTGCTTCTTTCTGGCAGATACAGCCTAGAGTAACAAATGTTGGATTTTAATTATATCCTCTGTTTTGCCTTATGGGAATGGTTCCTTCTCTGTGTATTCTTCTTAAACATAACCCCTCATTTGCCCTGTGTGCTAAAATTAGCATTACTTTCAGCAACTGCTTATCACAGTATTTCAGGATTTATATTAATTTTTACTCATGTGTCTAAACATTAATATTAGCTATTAACGTGCTGGGGACATTTATGATTATTATATCCTATCCTATTCTCTGGCCAACATTAATTACATGTTTTGGTTGCCTTTAAGGACTCTGATCAAGGATTAGTTGCTGCACAAATTCAAAGTGAGTGATTGATTGGTGGGTGGTCTCGTAAAGAACTTGTGCAATTTAGACAGAGGTAAAGTGTCCAGACACTTTGAATTTCATGTAATTCTGTGTGGATGATCACCTCCTTTTCTTTCAAAAAGCTTATTACCTGTTTTTGGATTCAAGCCGCTTTTAGTTCCGAAACACACACTAAATTTCAAGGAATGACATTTTTCTCTCCCTTCCAAGCATTCGCTGTGTTTGTTAATTGACAAAAGGAATACTGGATTGCATCTGTCACTGCTGTATTTAAGGCTAACAATTCTGTTGCTGAGGATGAAAACATGGTTGTTTTTGAATCCCAAACATTTTTATGGGTCATAGTCTGTATACATTCCTTAATCTATTGTGGTCTCAACAGAACATTTGCAGATAGGTAAAATGAGTATTAAAGAGCAGTTAAGGTGGCTGCCTACAACTTATCCTATTAACAGCTCCAGTGGTTTCCTCGTATTGGAACATACAGCAGGACTGCCACAGAATAAAGTACAGAGATGAAGGTGTGCATCAGGCAAGACGTATTTTAGCTGGTTTAAGTCTTACCCAAAGCATGCCAGTGGAGCAGCCAACACATTTTTAATCCTTCTCACAAAAGCCTGATAGCAGAAGTGGGCTTCACCAGCTATTAACAGTGACTCTGGTGCCTTCTAAGATCCAAATCTTGTTAGCCATTAGCTGCCAGCAGGATACCTGAATGCACTCGGGTCTATTCTCAGATATAACAGTTCCATCTCACTCCAGCTGTTTCCAGTAGGGATTCCTCTCTTTAAGATTGCCAGAGAAACAAATTGGGACTCTATCTCTGCAGAGAAACCAGGTTAACTGATTCAGGAAGTAAGTGCAGTTCTCCCACGTCCCTTTGATAAAAATCATCTCCAGAACAATTCATGCTTGGATGGATCTGTGACAGAGTCCCCTCTAGGTTTGCTCAAAACATTTAACATTTCTGATCCCATCCTCCATTAGAAATGTATAAGCAGCTGTGGGCTGCTTCATCTTACCAGTTTCTCCACATCCCGTTACTTATAATCCATCCCTGGTCTGTCTGCCAGCAGAACTTCTGCCAGAAGAATGATAGCTTTCATTTTTAAAATAAGAACTTTCCTTTTTATATAGAAGAGCCTTTTTTTTTCATCTCCAAGCTGTGTGCAGCAAGAGACTGATGAGAAGACTGCATGTGCAAACCATGTTGATGAGGGGTTTCAAAAACCTTATTAAAATATGTACACTGACTTCCAAGTTCAGATGATTTCCCTCTAGCTGACAGAGCTAATCCTCCTGCACATGACTATTCTGAATACATCTTTCCCAGAAATAACTTATTCCTAGAGAAATTGGATAGTGATAGTTTTGACTTAAAAATCGATCAGATGATACCAGACCTCTTTATCTTCTCTTATTTATTAGCAATGTACTATATTTTTCAGTGGAAATCTTTTCTGGAATGTCTGTTACGACGTTATTATTTAAAGTTCTTTTCTGCTATCTTCTGTTGTGTCTGGCAACAATTTATGTACAGACTACAATTTCTTCTTTTCCAGCTTCTCATTCTCAGTCCCTTAGAAAGAGACTTAACTTTGTGTTCATCAATTTTACCATAT
Source organism: Donacobius atricapilla (assembly GCA_013397315.1). Lineage (NCBI taxonomy): Eukaryota > Metazoa > Chordata > Aves > Passeriformes > Mimidae > Donacobius > Donacobius atricapilla. Next base: position 10,086 of record WBMY01003224.1, on the reverse strand, counting down.
GATAAAGGAGGTTTTGTGAAATGATTTCTTAAGATATTTGCCATCCTTTCTTGCTGCATAGTGGGGTCAGCTTTGTAGTAACAGCAAACTGAGTAAAGCACAAATATAACCTCAGAAATGTGGAAATTTTTTTTCATTAAAAGTTACCTGCTGATTTTTGTTGTAAAATTTACACTCCCCCAACCTCGTATCTACTGAGGTGTATTTGAGGCGGCAGTTGCCAGTCATATGTTGGCAGAGGCAGCAAGCTGTTTAAAGGTAGCAAGCTGTTTAAGCTGTCCTAGGCTGTAAGTGCTTCATTAATTAAAAAACTGAATTGGAGTGTACAAGGCAGACAAGCAGCAAGCTTGTTTGCAGTGTTGGGACTCCAGCTTGAATCCAAGACACTAAAATTTTGCTTCAGTCCAGACAGGGTAGACTCCTAGTGCTGGGTTTGTTTTGTATTTAAACTACATGTACTAGAGTATGTGCAATTAGCAGCTCTCTTCATTTCTGCAGTGAATTAAATTGTGGCTTTCTGATGGGTTCATAAATGATGAAGAGCTTATAAAGTTTAACTTCTGGGACAATTTTTCTGCCTAATCTCTCCCTGTGAATTAAACCTTAAGCAAGATGCTCAAACCCCTAACTTTTTCATTATATAAGGATATATAATTTAGTAGCTCCTTCAGCTTCAATCCAGTGTTATTCTCTACTCTGGCTACAGCCATATACCTGATTTACACACTGAAATTTGCTCTTAATATCAATGTCATTGTAACCAACTTGTTCTGTAAAAATGTTAGCAATCACAGTCAACTATGTCTTAGGAAAAAGAGGGAGTTCATGTATTTGAGGTTATGCTGCAGGGTGGTGCATTTTGAACATGAAGTTTGTATGTGTATTAAGTGCAAGGTGTAATACACACCACCAAAAACTTGCCTTGTTTTTAACACTGCAGCTTTTTGAATCCTGTTCTGCAGTTACTTGAGTTACTTCTGTTGAACTACTTGGCCCTGCAAGCAGTTTGGGGCTTCACTTTTTTGCAGTGCAGCAGAAAAGGTGGAAAGCAGATCCTGTTTATTAAGTAAAAAATAGTATTCTGACTTGATACTGCCTTCATTAGGGTCACTGTAGCTTCTACAGTCAGTGCTTTGCTTTTGGCTTCAATGAACAAATCATGAAACTATTAGGGGATTTTTGAATTGCCTTTTTTTTTGCTTGTTTTCAGCTTTTTGTGGCATTATTACACCTTCTGGGTTTGGAAAGAGGCAGCCGTGATTTCTAGCTTTTGTGTGGAAGGAAGCATTACTTCCTAACACTACTTGTTTGTGAGAAATTAACTGCTAAAATCATGCCAAAATGCAAATGAGGAGCCTGAGCAGAATGGCAGGAAGTTAAATCATAGCAGTCCACATTCTCGCAACCTGATGAAGTTGGAAATAACTCTGTAGTCCACTGGAAGGTTGGGAATGTAGCACTAATTTGTTCTACCCCTGGCTGCTTGTTGAATTATTGGGTCAGAAGCTACAGAATTCTCTTTTTGGCTTTTTAAATTGATCCAATATATTAACTGAAATAGACCAAAACTAATGTAGAGGAAGGATTTAACTGACAGCTTGTACAGGTTTTTTAAGCAAATGATAGCATATGGAAATGAAGCAGGAGCATATTTGAAGCATGGGCACAAGCTCTTGGCAAACACATTTTGGGGGAACACCAGGCATGAGGAAATTCAGGATAGGTATAGTTACTTCCGAAGCATAACAGGGGCATGGCTTTGTTATGAAAGCAGCTGCTTTTCTCTCTCCCGAAGTGGAGGGTTATGGTGCTTTCTTGTTGTAGAGCAGTTGCATTTTGCAAGCTGTGCCGGCTCAGGGAACGATTCTAGCGTGTTTAAGATGTCATTGAGAACTGAAGGCAGGAGGCAAAGGCTTTGTCTTCCAAGAGCCCAAATGCAGCAAGCTCTGGGCCTCCAAGAGGTCACAGAGCCCACTGAGAAAGCAGGTGGGCATTGGCTGGGCTCCACCTGAGCAAGAGCTGCAGCCACTGAAATCTGGGGGCTGTCGTGCTGCTGCCTGGGAGAGCTGGAGGAGAGCAAAGAACCCGTGTAGGATGCTGGGACTCAGGATGAGACTTTTACAAGTTTTGCTGAACACTATGGACAGAGACAAAGAATTACATTAAGATGTTTATTTAAATAGCCCTTGATATTGGTAGCTGAGGAAAAACAGAAGAACAGTCCTGAACAAGTTTAACCTAAGGAATTCCAACTGCCACAAAGTATGATGGGCTCTCTTCTGCCCTGAGGTAACACAGCCACAAAACAGAATCTTTGTGGATGATAGAAATGTACACATGCATTCCATGTTAAGAACAGAAAATGAAACTGTTTCTAAGAAGTATTAAATAAAATGTGACTTCTCCTGATACACTGAGCTTCATGGTACTTCCTATGTGGTTTAGCAGAACTCCCCCAGTTCTGCATATGAAGCTATTTGTATGGAGGAAAAAACCTTACTGCCACTGTAGGCAGGGCTTCCATGCAGAATTTAAGATGCAATTCGTAAAATATGGACAATTACTTTGAATTTTATTCCCAGCAGTTTACTTCTGAAACTAAATCTATACATCTACCTACAGGAATATACTTTTCTGTTTCTGATTAGGTGTAACAATGGGACTATGGAACGACTTCTAGCAAGGCAGAGATAAAAGGGAGTGTATGATGCTAAGTAATGATAGGTTGTTTCTGTAGTCATGGCAAGGGATGTGTTTAGAATACTAACAGCTTATTGACTAATGGCTTTGTGCAATTTATGGATTATGAATAATACAAAAAACTTCCTGTAGAGGGACTTTTTACCTGGACATGAGGGAGATTATAAAAAAAATATACAGGTCTGTTCAGTGGAAAACCTGTACAGTCAGTTTTGCAGCAATCACATATTTCTGAAATGTAATTAAATCTGCATGTGTATAAAGTATTTAGTAGTAGATACAACAGTTGTATTTTATGGTTGTTTTATAGTGGCTTGTGATATTTAAATATGTTACTTAAAAGAGGCAGTGGAAAACAGAATCTAAATGCCTTGTCTTCCCCATGTAAATCATATGTTCTTATGTTGTCTAAACTCAGTGGATGGTTAGCAACATAGAGAGACAGACATTTATTGAAAACTAGTATCTTCTCAGTTATGATGCTAATAAATGAAAAATATTTTTTTAAACCCTAAACACATAAAGTTCTTCATGTCAGGAACATGGGATTTTATCCCAAGGAAACCTTCTGGATTTAAACCAGACTTCTTTACAACTTTCATACTGTGGGAAGACATCAATATATACACAAAACAGTTCTCCATTCTGCAGTAATGCCTTGTTAGCTTCAATAATGCATGCAGTCACACCAACATCTCCTAACTGAATAATTTAAAATAATAATCATCATATTAAAAAAAAAAAAAACCCTCACAAAAAACAACAGACTGGAAGCCCCATCAAGTCTGCTACTGTTCAAGAAGACAGAGGATGCTAGAAATAATCTCTTGAGGCACAAGGGTAAAAGCCACACCGAGATTTCTTTTCTAACAGAAACCCCTCGCCCGTTGTTGAGCTGCATAAATAATCACAGACAAAGAAATGCTCGGATGAGGAGCCTTGCGCGGTTGTTTACCTCTGAACAGAAAGAAGTTAGAAACAAGATTTAAAAGCCTCAAGAAGAAAAGCACAGGTAAACACCGGTCCGAGTGCGGCTTGTGACTCGGGTGACTGATTTTATGAAAACCTTACTGAAAACAGACCCTGCTCCCGATAACAAGTGTGATAAGCTGAACAGCGTGGAGCAGCTCGTCAGGAGAGTCCCGAAAGCAAAGAGCATCTTTACTGCGAAAAGACGAGCGTAGGATCCTGCCGGTGTGTCTCGGGAATATACGGGTCACTGGGGTACAGTCGCTGCCACTGTGACCCCAGTTATTGCAGGCTGGGATCCCCCCGAACCCGAGGCGTCCCCGGTGGTGAGACACCCCCAAACCCGAGATGCCGAGGTATCCCCGCCGCTGGGACACCCCCAAACC